>JAXASZ010000299.1:0-33805 GCA_038407095.1 Ceratocystis destructans
AAAAATAAAAAAAAAAAAAAAGGAAACACAAAAGCGGTACTATAACGATATAAAGAAAAAAGAAAGAAAAAAAAAAAAAACCCGTAGACTAATAACTCGTCATGGGCACTAAAAAGAAGGGACAACAAGTATTCAAAAAAGAAAAGAAGAAAAAAAAAAAAAAAATAGAAAAAAAAAAAAAAAAAAAAAAAGAAAACAAGGTGCATAGCAACCATGCACGCACATCGCGAATGCAGGGAAAGACAAGAACAAAGCTTTGAAGCAAACAAAATATGGCTTAGGCCTTGAGCTCAAGCTCAACTCAGGGAGGGAGGGGGGCTAGTAGCACTGGTACTCGGCGACTTCAGGGCATAACCACCCTAAGCAAAAGAAGCTCAAATAAAAAATCTACTAAAGCTCAGACAACATTCTGTTTCAGACAGCCCCAGAAAGGCCGGCCAGTGCCAGCCAGCTGGCAGCTCATAAGCTAGAAACTAACATGGCCAAAAGCGAACCCTCCATATCTTACATCAGGTTAAGGCCCCGACTACCTCTTCATCATTCGCTATATTTCCAACTGGTTTTCGAGAGAAAAAGCTTGCTTGGCTTCCTTCTTTTCTTTGAGAAATTTGGACCAAAATCTATCGCGACCTGTATCTGTCGTGAATAGCCGCCTATACACGATATACCTAAACTTCAAATCTGGACAGATCAGCTGAAGCCTACGATTCAAGAATATATTATCCACCATCTCCTCGACTAGTCGCCAATAACGAACTCACTGAAATACCTGCTACCTGCTGCCCGCTATCTGCTACCTGCTGCCCGCTGCCCGCTATCTGCTACCTGCTACCTGCTACCTACTACCTGCTACCTACTACCTGCTTTCCATCAGTCTATACTCGGCCTTTCGACCATGGATCACGCCATGGGTGGCGAGGGCCAATTCCCTCTTGAGGAGTGGTTTTGGAATACCCCAACCTGTACTCGATGGTGGACAACGGCCACCTTTCTCACAAGTGCCCTAGTTCAGTTTGGCGTAGTATCACCCTTCCAATTGTTCTACAGCTATCGGGCAGTCTTTTACAAACATCAGGTGTGTACCCCATCCTTTTCTTTCTCGAAGCCTCAAATTCGCAGAGATCATGCCGCACTACTTATTCCTTCCAGCCTATTTGTCGATATGTCCTGCACTTCTCGGCTAGTTCACCACCCCGGCTGGTGCTTCCCCTCCCTCCTCCCCATCCCATTAGTATACTGAATACTAGATCGGCAAATCACATCAATCTAACATCAACATTTAACATGTAGTACTGGCGACTAGTATCCTCCTTCATTTACTTTGGGCCCTTTTCTCTCGACCTCATCTTCAACGTGTACTTCTTGCAGCGGTACTCGCGCTTACTCGAAGAATCATCCGGTCGCTCTCCTGCACACTTTGCATGGCTGCTTTTCTGTGTCATGGCCAGTCTAATTGCCATGGCGCCGGTTATTTCCATGCCTTTCTTAGGCCATCCTCTGTCCTCAACTCTCGTCTACATATGGTCACGACGTAATCCTAACACTAGGCTGAGCTTCCTCGGTGTCATGGTTTTCACTGCGCCCTATCTACCCTGGGTACTCATGCTGTTTAGTCTCGTTGTCCATGGACGAGTCCCCAAGGACGAAATCATTGGAGTTGTCATCGGCCACGTTTGGTACTTTTTTAATGACTTGTATCCTCCTCTTCACCATGGCCAACGACCATTGGACCCTCCTGCCTTTTGGTGTCGCATTTTTGATGGTAGACCTGCTCCTGTAAACGACAATGAAGCAGAGACCGAGCAACCGCCCACCGGCAATGTTGGCGATGCTTTACCAGGAGCACGTCCTGGAATTGCTGGGAGGGAAGTATTCTAAGCGTGACGGCTGTTCTTGGTGATATTCAACCCCATGTCTTCCGTTTTGTGGCGAGCTATGATTACATGGAGAATACAAATAGGATTCTCCATATCAATTACCACCAAGGCATGCAGCCCTGTCATCATATCTTCATTTATTTCATTGCATTGGCGTTATGGGAGTGTTATGGCATAAAAAGCGAGTCGACACATTCATTTATTTATTCTTGACAGCACTGTAGGCCTGGTTAGCTACAGTGACCTAATCATAGCTATATTTCCATGTGTTTTCTTGAAAGCGAAAAATCTACCTCATGTATTTTAAATCTCGCAACTACAGCCAAGCCTCGAACAATTGCAGAGGTATGCACATATTTAGTGTATGTTTTTATTAATAATAGAACGTGTTGTGGTGCATAATTAATTACACTGGGCACTAAAAAAGCGTCACGTTGGCTCACAAAACCCCGCGCTTTATTTGACAGCTGGCTTAGGATTTTTATATTCAGTTTGTGTGACCAAAAGCAACGCTTCTGCCTCCCCTTACATATCGCCACCAACATTAGTATCGCCGTCACATACTTGAATTAAAATGAAGGCCTATATTTACGACAACGTCGAAGTAATGCTCTGCCCCCGCTTGTGCCCGAAATAAGTTGAGACTCGCTAACAGATGTACAGGGAGACCAGCGTTTGCCTCATGACTCCGGCAAGGCCGTAAGTGTTGAGGACCTGGCTGCCCTTGGTGTCCTTTACTATCATTATGACAGCATAGACAAGGTGAACAACCTGGCACTTGAGCGCAACTACAAGAACCGCGACGAGGTGTTTGTGTCGCCCGAGAAGATGGGTCCTGTGTATGAGGAAAAGGTCAAGACCTTCTTCCTCGAGCATCTTCATGAAGACGAAGAAATCCGCTACATCCGTGGTGGCCAAGGATATTTCGATGTCCGTAACTGCGGTGATGAGTGGGTTCGAATTCTCCTTGAAAAGGTAACGAGCGAAAACATGCAACACGTAATTACGCAGCGAGACTACAAGCTCCCAGACTAACCGGCAGCTTTCGTCTTAGGATGACCTTATTATTCTCCCCGCTGGTATCTACCACCGCTTCACTACCGATGAGTCTAATGTAAGTCTACCAATGTTGATCCAACCTCCTCCATATTGAAAGCATTGATATTAAAAAGGCCGATAGTATGTTCACGCCATGAGATTGTTCAAAGATGAACCCAAGTGGACGGCGCTCAATCGAGACAACGAACTAGAAAACAATCCGTTTCGTCAAGGATATGTGAAGGAGTTTCTTGTTGCAACCAAATAGACCTGTAGGTAATATTGCACAGATTGTGCAGAATGTCTGGGGGTCGTCAAACACAGGACATTTGTGTAAAAAGACTTTACAATACCTAAGGTTATTATATCCAAAGATCAAAAATATAGCGACAACATGATGCTTCCGATGAAACCTCTTGTTAATGGCGACTACACGAATCAGCTAGTGCCATTTCTTACTTGTTTGTATCATCTAAATTACAACTACTTGTTTTCCACAGCAACACAACGGCATGTTCTGGATAAAAACAGCTTGGATAATCTTATGGTGTCGTCTTCCAGGCCCATTTCTGGGCAGCGAGCTGTTGCAGGTGAGCATATGGCATTTTAGGGTCCGACTTTGCAACCAGGAGGCTTTCCCACCAGACGTTGCCCGAGAGTTTCCCTGCTAGGTAAGATTCCAGGATTGATTGTCTAGTGCTATTTCTTGGCTTGTGGCGCCCCGTCTATAAAGTAGTCTAAAGGGTTGACAGGTATTGGCCCCCGCGCAGTACGTCGGATTTGTCCTTTGTTCGGAATAGCTGCCTCAGAGGCGCTTCAGCATCTCCTTGAGCGGCTGTCCTCTTTTCGTGCCCTCCCTTCACGCCGACTCCCTCTCGCCGACTCGCTTTTCTCCGCTCCCCTTCTGCTATCTCTGTATGTTTTCATCTTCTCACACAAGGGGGTGCCATGTGCTGGTGCAGGCTAGGATTCTCTCATCTCTGCTGGAAGTGCTCGAGACTCTGATGTATTACACTAGCTACGTATTTGGTTACTTTTGTATTTTGTAGTAGCCTATCAGAAAACCTCTGACTCCATAGTCTCTGTAGTCTTACGCATTCACTAAGCGTATAGCCCGTTCTTTTCACATCCTCTCACAGGAGCTTGATTGGTGAAATGCCTGCTACGTGATGCAAGCATCACATTTGCGTTGTGCGATGTATGGGCAGGGCTGCGTTCAGCATGCATTTTACATCCACGCCCTTGTAGCACCTAGCCAAATACCTCAGGCTACTAGCCACATGGTTAATGCCCATTGTTGCTTTTTCTATGTTCATACTGATGAGGGAGCTAGTATATAGGTAAAGTTACATCGTCTTAACTTCTTTATTGGCGTGGGCTTGATGATGCCTGGTCTTTCCACTATAACAGATGGGCCATTGGTAATCTTCCTCCTGCCTTCAACATCTAGGAAGGCTGACTTTCCTAGGCCGAGATCCAAGCCGTTCTGTGGTGCCCATGAGAAGGAAATAATGGTGGTTCATTGGGCAAAACGCAAAGCAAGCTGGTGAAGCCTTTTTGCTACAGTTTCAAAGGCATCATCCGAAGCTCAACGAAGACATAACCTGCCATCGTCTTGATATTAGCGTTCCCTTTAGTCATTGGGACGGCCTTGGTCCGGTTTTCTACGGAGCGCGCTGGGGAAGCAGAGCGTAATGCAGCAGCACTCCAATATATGTCGTTGTCCGTCCTCTAATATATAAGGGTCGTTTAGGGTTACACCATTTTCTGGAATTGAAAGAGGCAAGTTTTTTGGAATTAACTGGTAATAAACCATTACTACAACCCTTTTCTTTGATTTCCAGAAAACTCTCTGCCAAAATGGAAGCCTCAACTGAAGCATCACCAGATATTACAGCGCTCAACAGCGATTTTCCATCACGTTCCAAGCTTCAACTACCTGCAAGCTGTGACCCTCCGCAGCCAGATGGACCCAAGAAAGAGCTCGTGTGGATTGTATGTTTGCTGCATTCCCATAGCAGTAATATCGTTAATCTACCCGGGGCTCTGAGCTAACATGGCAACTTAGGTTTTCGGAGGCACTGGCCACATGGGCCGATCCGTCGTGAAGACGGCTCTTGCACATGGCGACAAGGTAACTACAGTTGGCAAAAGATTCGAAACAACTCCCGAAGTCATGATGGACCAGCCCAGAAACTGCCTCGGTGCTCTTTGTGATGTGAGAGCACGTGAATCAGTTGCCCAGGTCATACAAAACACACTGGACCACTTTGGTCGAGTTGATGTTATTGCAAACTGCTCGGGATACGGGGTTATCGGCGCATGCGAGGATCAAGACGAACATGAGATACGCAACCAGTTTGAAACGAACTTTATGGGTGCTGTACACATTATCCAAGAGTCCTTGCCATATTTTAGACAACAAAATGGCGGTCGTTATCTAATCTTCAGTTCTCCAGCTGGGGCGCTGGGTGTCCCTGGCCTTGGGCCGTTTTGTGCTACCAAGTATGCGGTAGAAGGGTTGATAGAAGCCATGCTATACGAAACTGATCCATTCAACGTCAAAGCCACTCTCGTTGAGCCCGGGCTAGTACGGCGAGATGATAACGATACAAATACAGAGGAGAATCCGCTGCCAAGCTGGGGCCATTTTCTCATCACTCAGACTAGCGAGCCTTATTCAACCAACACATCTCCAGCGTTGCACGCTAAAAGAATGTTTCAATGGCTAGGCGACAAGCAGCCTACTAGTGCCGTTAAATGTGCGGAGCTGATCTGGCAGCTGGCGCACTGTTCCTATCCACCGCTTCGGCTGCTATTGGGCAGCTATGCAATCGAGAGTATCCGAGACAGGCTACGGTCGGTAACTGAAGAACTGGAAGACTGGAAACACCTAAACTATCCTTTAGCGCCGGATTGTGGACTGTCAGAACAAGAAATCAGGGACAGTGAAGCTTTCGGTAAAGAGACACTACGACCGGTGTCCAAAGAAAACAGCCACGAGCACGAGCACGAGCACGAGCACGAGCACGACCATGATCACGACAACGACAACAGCCACGACCATGACAATAGTAACACCAATACAGCTAACAACAGCATTGATAACAACGATGTTGATATGGCAGACTAAGACACACAATATTTGCCCATCTAAAAGAAGATCAGGGGCATACAAAATAGAACTAGTACAGCAAACAACAACAAACAAAACAAAAGAAACAAGCCCTAGTTTCCTGCATGCACGGCTTATCGATACTAGCCAGGGAGAGAACACCACTTGGTTTGGATAAACAAGACTAGCAGGGTTGTAGCTGTGGAAAGGAGAAGGAAAACTTGTTGAGTTCCATCCACCTATGAAACTTTAACAAAGACGACGATAGATGATGAAATGAGAAAAGCGTTTCTGAAACCAAGCCATGCGTTAAGGAAATAGCCAGCGAGATATTGCTATATAATTAACGGACGATCAAGACAATACAAACACTAGTCGACCATGATTGCTCTCCACTCATTGGTAGAATTCATGCTGGTCATTGCCGCCAGCCTGCATTGTAATATCGCCTGTCCAATTGCCATAAAAGTGCCAAAATGCCTGCCAAAATGTCAAAATATGAAGGTGAAAAAGGGGCTACGTGAAGTTGGACAGTCTGCCTGTACGTTGGTCTCCACTGTTAGTACTTTCCAGCTATGTAGCACCATGCACTAACAGATCATCTATAGATAGCAATCAACACACCCCTAGGGCCGACTAAGATTCGCACAGGGCTTTTCCCTCACAATCTGCGTTCCAGCATGTACTTGTGCACTATATTCTGTGCGGGAATGTACTTGCTAGCCCAGGCCTGTGTGAGGCTAGCTGCTTCCCACCCGCCTGTTGCTATTTCTTTCTCAAGATCAGACAAACTCAGTTTTGCTGTACGTGTTCTCCGTTGTTAATGAGGAAGTTCCTTGTCATCATCTCCTTTGGCTTGATTTCTCCTTCTTCCCATCATCTCCCCTCCCCCCCCGTTGTAATTTGCCTTTCGAAAAGCAACCAAAAAAGAGAGTATCCGTGAATTTCTTTCCGATTACTTCTTCTCAGCAGCTTTGGTCTTCAAAGTTCTCATTTTTTGCTCTCTTCTCTTCTCACCAGCCCTCTTCTGCTACTGCTTTTTTTCTAGAGTCCTGTTTGGCCTTGTCCGCTCGCTTTGTTCGTTCTAATACATTCTATCCATCAACTCTCATTTATTATTACTATTAACTATTCTTTTTTTATTTACTTCACGTCTCATCCATTTCCAGGGTGAACTGCTCGACTTCCCCCCTGCCTCTTGTGTTTTTTTCTTCTTCTTTCCTTCCATATAGCGAGAACTTGAACTTTTCCTGCTAAAAACGATAACGACACTTCTCATCCTTTTTTCTACCCGCTACTGGCACGGTTCACCATCTTCGAAATGTCTGATAAAAAGAACGAAGACTACGAGATGCGATCTTCTGGCTACGGAGAGCGCGACGGCTTCATCTCTGGACGCTCATCCGCCCGCCAAAACAATGGCATCGACTTTACACGCATCAGCAACAGTCCTGGTATTTCCATCGTGGCCTACTGCTTTGCTTCTATCTCGATGACAGTAGTAAACAAATATGTCGTGTCCGGCAGCTCTTGGAACCTGAATTTGTTTTACCTGGCTGTCCAATCCATTGTTTGCAGCGGCACTATCTACGGCCTCAAGGAAGCCGGTGTCATCAAGGACCTCGCGCCCTATGATCAATCTAAGGCGAAGAGATGTAAGTTAACCTCGAATGCACGAGATCCGGGACAAGATTCTGTCTGAGCACAGCCCAAGCCTGCTCTAGTCCAACGAAGTGTTGCTCCTGTCACTAACCGCTCTTGTCTCCCGTATAGGGTTTCCTATTTCTATGCTGCTTGTTGGCATGATCTACACCGGCATCAAAGCTCTGCAGTTCCTCTCGGTTCCCGTCTACACTATTTTCAAGAATCTGACAATTATTGTAATTGCCTATGGTGAGGTCCTTTGGTTTGGCGGAAATGTTACTCCTCTGGCTCTGCTTTCTTTTGGACTGATGGTCCTATCATCCATTGTTGCGGCTTGGGCCGATATTCAGCACGCCATCAGTGGTGAAGCTGTCGACGCCTCGGCTGTTGATGCCATGGCCACTTTAAATGCCGGTTATGCCTGGATGACTATGAACGTATTCTGCACTGCCATGTACGTTCTTGCTATGAAGAAGGTCATCAAGACCATGAACTTCAAAGACTGGGACAGTGAGTATTCCCCCCCCCCTTTCCCCAAACAAGCATTTGCTCTCCATGGGCTTGCAACTAGCCATGAGGGCTCGTACCATTTGACGGATTGCTGACTGTTGGGACCTTTCTTTGTCGCTCTGCTTAGCCATGTTCTACAACAACTTCCTTACTATCCCTGTACTGGTGGTCATGTCCCTCCTTGTTGAGGACTGGTCGAGCGAGAACCTTGCCAAAAACTTCCCTGTCGAAAGCCGTAACAGCCTCATGATCGGCATGGTTTACTCTGGCCTTTGTGCTATCCTGATCTCGTACTGCTCGGCCTGGTGCATCCGTGTTACTTCGTCAACTACATACTCCATGGTCGGTGCCCTGAATAAGTTGCCGATCGCCATCGCCGGCCTAGTCTTTTTCGCCGCCCCCGTCACTTTTGGCAGTGTTACGGCCATCTTTTTGGGCTTTGTCGCTGGTCTCGTGTACGCATGGGCCCGTGTCCGTCAGAGTTCTGCCAGCAAAATGACATTGCCCACATCTCGCGTCACCATGAGCGCCAGCTCTCAGAGCACCCGCGATGCCAACTCATGAGCTCGAAATTTTGGTTCCAGAAAGCGCCCAACTAAGTCGCCCTTTCAGCCTAAATAACAGCGTGTATGATGAATTGATGAAGAACCAAGACTAGATTGGCTGCTTAAACTAATATGTATTGCTGGTTGTCGGAACACAACTCTTTTGGACCCTAGACTACGCCCAAACACGAATTGATTTTATTTCATATTGGTCGGAACGCGCTTAGCGGCTGTTGTATCCAAGTACTGAAGTGAGAACACATGTAATAGATGGTGGAATGGAGTAGCAAGCTTTATTTATTTTTCTGTATCTAGAGTTGATTAGAGAGGTATGGAAGCAAATCAAATGGTCTTGGCTGGTTGAGCCGATTTTTTTCAGCCAAGCAAACTTTAACTAGACAATTAATTTATCCCATCCAAGTGCCGGGCATTGCTGGTGCTTTTGCTGGAATCAGGTGCCGGCGTTGAAGACTTGGGAAATAGCTTTCACATGCAAAGAAGAGGAGGAGGGGGAGTTGTTGTGAGCGGATCAGCCCGCCAGGCTCTGTCCTCAACAAAATTAAGCTTATACCTTGAGCCCAGCAGACTTTGACGACTTCAAGAACGGCCTGCTTGGGCTGGTCTCCCCCTCCCCCTCTTCTTGCCTGCAATGGCTCTGCATGTGAAAGCTATTTCCCACGTCTTCAACATCCACACCACTTACTCCGTGAGAAATCAGCATAGCGTACCATTGCGAGTCATTTTCTTTTCGGCGTTAGGAAATATACTGTCGCTTTGCATATACTTCAAGGTCCTATTCGCTCTTCCACACTCAGTCTCGGCCCTCTTTTGTTGAAGATCGGCTTACATAATATTTCAAGTCCCACCAAATCTCAACAACCTCAGAGACGAAAGCTGCAGTCCGAGGTAGGATCTTTTCTTGGCTGTATTTCTATTGCATCTTCTTGGGCTCTTTCTTCCCTCTCCCTCTGATTCTTACTCCTGTCCTTCTCTTCTTCTTTGTTACTCCTATCCTATCGCCAACCTCCATTTGTTAGGCCCAAGACATTAACTCTTTTTCCCTTTTCTCTAACCCCGAATAGCTCCCTCCCTCCTCTTTGGCCTTGTGTCCTCGCCTCGCTCCGTTTCGCCTATCATGCTTGAACTTGTTGATAAACGTAAATAGTCTCCCGTTTCCGCTCTGCAGGAGCCATATCAGGCTACTAACTGTTTTCTCGTTCAGCATTTCGGCAGATTGCGCCTGCTATCGGAGCTTCTTCTGATGAGTGTTCGTTCATCCCATCCCATCCACCATGCCCTTCATTATGGCACTTCTACTTCCTTCCTTCCTAGCTAACCCGCGTTTTCTTCTTGTATCTGCAGTAAAGCTCATCTTCTCATTTCTTCTTTCGTATCCTCTCTGCGGTCTTTTGAAGAGAATACCCGATAGCAAACCCGGCTGGAAGAATGGATTCATCATCAGGTAAGCCAATGCCGAGCTACCGTCACGTCACATCACTAGTCATACTAACAGGTAGGCAATCCAAGTGTCTCTATATTCTATCTCGTTGGTCTTTTTGATCTCTGGGGCGGCGTTCAAACCCTTGCTATCAGTTCTATCGGAGCCTACCTAATCGCCTATTTCCTCCGTGGTAGTCCCTTTATGCCATGGATAGGCTTTGCCTTCTTGATGGGGCATCTTTCCTACAATCATATTCTGCGTCAAATCGCTAATGAGCCGTCGGTCGTTGATGTTACCGGAGCCCAAATGGTTTTGGTCATGAAACTAAATGCCTTCTGCTGGAATGTTGCTGACGGTCTTCTGCCTGATGATCAACTATCTGACTTCCAGCGTGATCACATGCTCAAGGAACTCCCACCTTTGATTGACTACGCTGGCTACGTCCTTTTTTTCCCGTCGCTGTTCGCTGGCCCAGCCTTTGACTACTCGGAATATCGCCAGTGGATCGACACCACCATGTTTGACGTTCCTACCACTGTTGAGCCCGCGAAGCGCCCTCCTGTTCGTAAGCAGAGAAGAATTCCTCGCAGCGGCGGGCCTGCTACTGCCAAAGCAATTACCGGTCTTCTTTGGATTGGTGCCTTTGTATTCCTAAGCGGTGTGTACTACCCAGGGGCTCTACTAGAAGATTCCTTCTTGCAGTATGGCTTCTTCAAGCGCATCTTGGTTATGTACCTAGTTGGTGTCGCTGCCCGTACCAAGTACTATGGTGTTTGGACTTTAACTGAGGGAGCCTGTATTCTGGCTGGCATTGGCTATAATGGCGCTGATCCGGTCACTGGCAAAATCTCATGGAACCGACTCCAAAACATCGATCCCTTGGCTGTTGAGACCGCACAGAATCCACGAGCTTATCTGGGCGGCTGGAATATGAATACCAGCAACTGGCTCCGCAACTACATTTATCTCCGCGTTACACCCCGCGGCAAAAAGCCTGGGTTCCGTGCTAGTTTGATGACTTTCGGTACCAGTGCTTTCTGGCACGGTTTCCACCCCGGGTATTACATGAGCTTTATTCTAGCAAGCTTTATCCAGACGTCAGCAAAGAGTAGGTTTATCCCCAACTTGTATCTATGAGGTATCCAGCCAGTAGAAGAACCCTTTCTAACAAACTCAGATTTCCGTCGCTATGTCCGACCTTTCTTTCTAGATCCCCATACCGGCAAGCCAACGCCCAACAAAAAGATATATGATCTCATCTGTCCTATTGCGACTCAGCTCATATTCTCTTTTGTGGTTGTTCCTTTTCTCGTCCTCTCATTCCGCGATTCATGGGAGGTTTGGCGCCGTCTGCACTACTTTGCCATTGTCGGTGTGCAGCTAGTCATGGTCTTCTTTGCGTCCCCAGCCAAGGGCTTCCTACGCAAGCAGCTTGAGATCCGACAAGCCAAGGGTCGCTTCTTCGGCCCACGTCCAAGTCTTTCAAGAAACGCTAGCACAGATAGCGTCTCATCAACCCACCCCGTTCTTGGTGTTGCGGACAACATTGAGAAGGATATGACAGAAATGGTAGAAGAGATCAAGGCTGAGATCGAAGCCAATCAAAAGAGTTCGAAGAAGGATTAGATCATTTGACTGGGACTTGTAGCGTGGGGATGGTAATCAACATCTACAACATAGGTACTTAAAAATAAGGAGCGTGGTTAGGGAATTTCAAAATGATAACCATTTACAACTCAGTATAACACAGTCTAGGCAAGTCAAGGAGAGTTGAAGATGTTCTGTTCACGGTTGAATCAAAGATAAATATAACGCTATGCTAAATGCTATGTGCTTGTCATTTGACATGGATGCGGGGGGGGAATAAGAAACAAGAAAACAAATCAAGACTCGGGTTTTGTACCGCCAGATCATTGATGGGAATGATGATATCTAAAAGAAAAGCTTTTAGTGTAAAGAAAAAGCTAGTCCCCAACAGGGGATAAATAAGATGTGAAATAGATTCAACCGCAAGAAATGAACAAAAAGAAATAGAAATAGTAGTAGTTGTACAAACCGCAACACATACAAGCGCAAGATTGCACCCATACGTGCGCATAAGAAGCGATGAAATAGAAACAATGGCGTTCGTGGGGCGTATATATAACAAAAAAAAAAATGGCAAGAAGATAGTCAAAGCATAGATAGTGCGGAAAGCTCGCTTCATGGCCGGACGCCAATCACGATCAAGGCAATTACAGCACCGATAACCAATATGCCAACAACAGACATGTACCGGTTCAATCGGCGCCACCATCGAGCAGCCTCTAGCATCCGCAGATGATGCGCTTCATCAAATTGCGGTTGCGAAGGAACAATGGGCTCGTTGATACTTGAAATATCGCCACTCCGGTTACGACCCTCTTCCATCACCTTGATAGAGGAGGTAGACTGAGGAAGGGGGAGGAAAGCGGCTATCATCCAAGCAAATGGGAAAACGAATCCTAAAATGAAGCTAACAACCTGAATGTTACGACGTCCGAGGATTCCGCTCCCACTTGACCAAGCAACAGAGGGGGGATCCCACATGCTGCTGTATCTGTTCACGATGGTACGGCGATCCTGGCGCAGATGGGGTGACCAAATGCTAGATGTTTGCTTGCGAATCTGGGCACGAATGCTGAATCGGCGGACATGAGTATTACGTGTTTGTGTAGCCTCGATAGGGTCACCAGAAGACGATGGTCTCTGGCCAGCTACGGAGCTTTGACGAGAGCCAGGTCGACTATCGCCAGCCTCGGACCACTCGGATGTTGGTGAAAGGAAACGACGTTCGCCGCTGCCGTAGTATAGTCTATGAAAGTTTGTTAGGACCTTGTTCCCTCAAAAATTACACTATAGCAAGAATACTTACCGAGCCCATGTAGGAATCGAAGACGGAGATAGATTACTGTTCCCCCGAGAACTTGAGGAAGAGTGTAAGCCACGGTCTGAGGACATGTTGGAGAAAATGCTTCCTAGGCGGGTGCGCGAAGGTCGAGATTGGAGAGTATTGAGCTCGCCAAGTCCATCGCCGTGTTCATCAACATGTTGAATAATCTGCAGGACCGGCGATCGCTGGTGTGTAGGTTGAGGGCGCTCAACAGAAGCACTATTGCTTCTAGAGTGGGACCAAGAGCTGCTACCAGCACCACTCTCAAGATTTACAGCAATCGAGGACGAAATACTAGGCATTCTGCGCGAGTTTACGCTGCTTGCATGACCAATGCTTAGACGGCCAGCATGAGAGTTGGCAAAGGAGGCCATGGAATTTGAGCGTGAAACGGGGGAATTAGGGACAGTAGTAGAAGGTTCACTCTCAGACATGACTGTCGAGAGCTGATCGCTCCACTTGTGGGGGTGTGCCTGAATGGGCGAGATTATTAGGGATGGCCCGGCATTAGGGATATCAGTGGTGTTGTTGTTAAGTTCGTCATTAATGGTGGAGGCTGTGGAATAGCGATTCCAAGACTCGTTGTAATGTTGTTGAGACATCTTGTCAGAATTTAAAAGAGACTGCGTAGATGTCGAGGCAGATCCAGATGTAGCAGTGCCCGAACGACTAGAAATATTAAGGACAGAAGCGCGTTGAATGTACAGGGCGGCAGGTGTTGCCATTAAAGACTGGGCAGTTTCTAGGCTATAAGCACTACTAAGAGACTCGACAGAAGGTGCGTGACGGAGAGTCTCGTTAGAATCGGAAGACGGAGAAAGGGGACGAGAAGCAGGAGTGATCTTGACTCTAACATCAGGACGCAAGGGAGCAACTCTGAGACTCTCCTGAGAAAACTCGGGCTGCAGGCGCGCAGATGTGGAAGGGGAGAGGGGGGGTGAATTGGAGGGAGACGAAGGCACAAGTTCGGAAACGTTGTGCACTACAAAGTTTTCTTCTTCGTCACTGTACAATACAGTCAGGTCGAGATCGTCAGCAATAGAAGCAGCGACGGACTCTGGAGGAGAAGAATGGCCAAGGATTTGAACGTTGGTGTTTGAGTCCAGAGACGGTGCTAAACTAAGAGTGTCCTCGGCGTCGGGAATCGGAGGAGAGCTTGACCTGGCGTAGATCTTGTAATTGCTTGTTTCTGAGAGTGTGGTTTCTGACTGAAACGAAGCTTTTTCGTGTAGATCGGGATACGCAGATGCTGTTAACGAGTCGGTAGGATTTGCTACCAAGGTAGAAACAGATGATCTTTTATAGGCGGCTGCAGTGTTGTTGTCAGTTGTGTAAGGGTCACGACATCCGGAGGCAGCAATACCAGCTAGAGCAGGTTGCGCATCCACAGAAAATCGGGCAACAGTAGGCGAAGACAGCTCAAGAGCGTCGGTGTGCAGGGTTTGGGGTTTGTGTGGAACCTGGCGCAAGCCACCAACCATGCGCTGATTGCTGGACTCGGGATCAACGACAGTAATGGAGGAAGGTGAAAAGTCGGGCTCGTTTCCAGATGGTTTGTCTCTCGAGTAACGGCGACTTTCAGGCTTTGATGTTGGCGACGATAACACAGGCGAGCTCAAGGAAATGGCAGCCGAAGGAGGCCGGTTATTAGAAGCAAAGGAATCTTCGGATATGTAGCGGTGACAAGACGGAGCGCGAGAAGTGGTTGTAGACGATGAGAAGGCGCTAGAGCTCAGTCTGGGCGAGTCAAAGACGGGTCGGATAGTGCTTGAACTCGACGAGGACAAGGAAGATGAAAACACCGAGTTTATGGAGGCAGAGGCTGTTCGAAGTGAGGAAGAAGAAAGATCGGCCTCTGTCGCAAAGGGAATGCCAACAACAGGCGTAGTCGGCGCTGAAGGCAATGGTCTTGGAGAAGTGTTGGGGTTTGTGTACTGCGAGCGAGAATGAGACGGCAACTTCGAGGGAGATGCAGATGCACTCAAGGGAGAGGAAACTGAAGCTGAAGCTGAAGCAGGAGAAATAGAAGTAGAAGCAGATCCAGAGCCAGACACTGGCGTCAAGGGCGTCAAAGAAAACGTCTTGCCGTTGGAGGATACAGTGAGAAGGTTCCGGCGCTTGTGGGCTGTACTAGGTCGTACTTCTTGATCGCCAGAAACGCTACTACTGCTTCTACTGCGAGCTTGAAATGAAAAACTAGACTTGGATTGGCTTTGGTCAAAAGCCGACGATAGTGATGAGGAAGGAGAAAAGGAAGATGAGGCAGGAGGATCGTCATGGTGCACTGTCACGTCCCTTGAGTCAGAGCTAACCTTCCCTGGGACTGCACTAACACCCAAGTGTGAGGATTTGTATACACTGGTGTTAGCGCCAGGGGCTTTAGAGACCTGGGTGCCGGACAAGCCTGAAACCTGACTGCTATTTGTGGCTTGCAAGCCGCCAAAAGAAGACTGAGTGCTGTTGGCATCAGACATGACGGTTTCGTCGGCCATCAATAAAGATGTTTGTTGACTGAAGCTGATGGGTTGCAAAGATGGTTCAGAAGAACTGGTTTCTTCTGAAAAATCGAAAGACAGCTCCGGCCAATAGCCAAACAGGTCGTCCTCGTCGTTTTTTTGAAAGTCTTCGTCAGAGAGATTATTTTCTCCAAACGATGCAGAGTCACAGTCGCTGGCAATGTCAGTGTCAGTGTTTTCGATTCGATAGTCTTCTTTTTCTTGTTCTCTGTCGATATCGTAGTTGCCGCCTGCCTCCAATCTGCTCGGATCATCCACAGCCAAATTTGCAGCGGTATATTGCGATGCGACAGATGATCGATGACTTCGAATGCTGTCAGCTGCTCTGGGGGGCGAATACGGTACCACTCGAATACCGCGTGTGAGTTGCGAAGAAGACGACACTGAAGAGCAAGTCTCACGACGAGATGACCCAGAATGGGCTTGAGAAGGAGTTCTTGGGGGATGAGAGGAAGACATGATTTTTCATCTACTTGAGAGACCGAGAAATTGGTGCAAAATTGGAAGCTCGAACCAAGAAGCTAGCACTAGCTTGTGACACCGGTCAACAGGGATAGTCCTCTATAGCTATCGTTGGTCCGGGAGCAGGAAAATGAGTCCTAATCTTAGATCAAGATCATGAGCCAGAATAGAAAGGGAGACCAGGGATCTCGGAGGGTGACGCCACAAGGAGAATAGAGCGGCAGGAAAAAAAAAAGACCGAAAAAAGAATATTGCGGCGGGCTAAGACAAGGGCGTAGTCGATAGGGCCTAGGGCGACAAAAAAAAAGTAGAGAATAAGTGCTCTAAAATAAATCCAGGAGATTAATTCTCATAGATGAAAAAAATCTTATAAGGCGTAAAAAAAAAAAAGTCGTAAAATAGAGCAAGAAATGAAAGTCGTTGTTTTTTGCTGGAATGATGAAATAGAAAATATCGTGAAAATATCGTGAAAAAAAATGGGAGAAAAAAATGAGCAGAAAATCAGAGCGTCAAGTTGTCGTGAATTTTTTCATAAAGGACACCCCGTCCTCCGGCACCAGTTTTAGTAGTTGCGTGATGTCGTACAGTCTTATCGTAAAACGCAATGCTTCCGGAGTAGCAGGAATCTAGGCAGCACCAGACGGCAGTATGTGAGGTAACTACTCAGGATAGCAAGTTGGCCGGAGCAAAGCGGTCGAGTAGAGACAGAGAAGGGTAAAATCACGGAACCAGGCAGAATTCACCAGAAAAGGGAAGTAACTCAATTGGTCTTGAGACAAAACGACTCGGAAAGAACGACAAAGTTGAGATGAAAGCACCAAACAAAAACAAGATTGTCGCAATAGCCGCTTGGAGGTTTCGTTTGCTATGACATTCGAACTATGCCCTTTAAGCTTTTGTCGTTGAATCAGAAGATACCGTCGGCGTCAAGGCGTAAAGAAAGAAAAGTTGAAAGAAAAAAGAAAAAAAAAGAAACAAAAACAATTGTAAATGTGTGCAACACGGATTTTTTGAATAGTATCACACGGAAAGGACTGACAGGCAGGTCGGAAGCACAAGGAAAGCGACGGACTATGCAAAGCACACCAAAGAACGGACGTCGAGCAACAAAAGATCTCGACCTGCAAATGAAATAAGGGAATGTCGTAAAGCGTCTCAACGAAGGACAGATAGCTGGCAAGCAAAAAGCAAAAACAAATATGTGCAGAGAAGAGAGAAGGAGCAAGAACAGGAGCAAACCATTTCATCCAGAGATCACGAACATGTCCGGGTTAAAACAACCTTTTAGAAGCCCAACTATCAAGAAAGGAAACCAAGCCACTTTCTTTTTTTCCTGGAGATCCCCCCCCCCCACCCCCCCCCCCCCCCCGGAAAGGCAGCAGTGAGATTGTCTTTTAACCTCCCCAGCCATTATCAAGTGATAAGTGATTATCAGGCTAGGGACAAAGCTTGCATATACCCAAGCTATTGATTGACAAACTCGACCACCCTTTATAGCAACAAGTTAGCATGCAAGAAGCTGTCCCTACCTACACTCATATAATGCCTTTCTCGTTAATTACACGACTGTTCTCTGATTTCCGCGCGAGAAGAAAAAATAAAACCTGAAATAACATTTCCCCATGGCCTAGCCAGCTTGCTGTATTCTTGCAGCCAGATATGAGGAGGCTGGTAAAAACTACGTCAACTTTGGTACCAAGGGTGCAGAAGAGACGAGCAGAAAAAGAACATGGCAGCAGAAGACAGCGGTTCCGGCGACCGAGGAACTTAGGCACAGACACAAAGCCCCCTTCTCAAGCCCATCGAGAAGCAAGGAAGAGATAAAAAGTTGCGGTGTAATAGAGAACCAAGAATTGTCGTGTATAAAAGTGGGGCGGGTTTATGTAAATCGCGGAGGATTGCGGCGTGCTCCTGTAAGTCTTACTGAGCAAGCTTGCAATTACCAACAAAACGAGAGAAAGAAGGAAAGAACCCCCGGACAAAGGGGAAGGATAAAGGCAAAATGTGGTCCTTTTACAGCCTCATTGTCTTTCATTTAGCATACCTTGCCCACAAAGAATTATTTTTTCCGCTGACTAAAGGCCAGGGAGTCTTCTTTCTTCGGTCTTTCTGCATCTTAGCAATTGCCAAGTTATGATGAACCAGGGGCTGAAAAAGAGAGAGCAAGTGAACGTTAACCCTATCCCATAATTCAAATTTACTTGGCCTCGTTCTGTAATCTCACGCTTTATTGCATAGCAATATTGTTTATATTAGGCGTCAATGCCTTTAGACAATGTACATCACCTATTTTGTTCCTTGCAGCAAACAAATACTTCTGCATTCTAGATGCTTTTTCATGGCTCAGCAGAGAAAGACAAGACGCGAAAATTTTGCGTATAGCACGCTGGCGAAAACTCAGCTGAGTGCCTGTTCACAAACAGCACTATCACTAAACTGAGCCATGGCCTCTCCCTGAACTTTGCATCTTGGAGGTGCAGTCTCAGGTTCGATAAAAATGAGCATGCAGGTACATTTGGCAGCTTGTTATGTGGAATGTATCACGCATTAGCCGCTGCATAGTACAAGGCACTTTTTGGGGCGGAAGAAACGGCTGCGTATACTTTGCACCATAACACCTCTTGATAGCCATCCCCTTTTATTTTCTCACTCATCTCCCCTGGTATAACAGGCCTCTTTGACCACCAATACACGCACCATTTCCCTAACTGTGCTTAAACGAAATCAATAGCTGCAGGACAAGTGCATGGTTCCACTTTGGACATCTTTGTCAAGGCTGAAAACAGGTTCATGGACAAAGCCATGTTTTCTCCCAATTGTTCGCAAGTAATAATATACCGATTCAGGGTTCATATTAGACAAAGTTGCTCTGCATTGGATATAAGAGCACCAAAAGCCACTATGACATCAGAATATTAGTATATGATGGGGTCTTGCATAGAACTTCGAGACATTCCTCTATAATAGAAAAGATATTCTTGGAAGCAGAAACAATAGAACCACCACCAATATTCTCATGCAGTGTGTTTACTTTTGCAACACTCTGCAAGACAAACAAACAAACAAACAAACAAAGAGCGGCAAGACAACAAAAGAAAAGCGGTCTAAGGAAAAAAGAAAAGTTTCGCAGGCCCGTTTCATCTGCAACCATAAGTCAATCAGTCAAGCAGTCAACTCGCTCTCTTTCCGTCCATCTGTCCCTTCCTTTCAGGCGTTTAGCTGTAACACTGCTAGTTGTTTCTCCAACATGTCCGTTCCCTTTCTTCCCTTTTTTGCGTTCCATATCTTTCTAGCTGGTCACCTGCAAAGCGGGCAAGCCGCGCAAAGATTTTCCAGAACCCTTGGAGAAGTGCAGCACAAGCCATGGGAGGTTCAGGTTCAGATGATTAGCTCTGCTGAGCCCTGATTCGCCGCACTGTCCAGAGAAGCTAGAGCAAGCCACCAACAGCCAGGCTGTGCACCGCACCCTGCCTGCATATACGACTAGGGGTAGCATATAGCTATAAGAAAAATGAATACGGCGCGAGACTTCGTCACTGAAGGTCTTTGATTGAGAACACTTGTAGTAGCTATATTGGGTTTTAGTGCCACCTGTGGCTGATAACCCCCAATGCCACTAACCCTAATACAAAGTCCTCCTACATGCGCTGAAAAGCACCATTGTTCTTGTCACTATCACCACAATCGGCATTTGGAGCTGTTCACAAAGAGAATGCAAGTTTTTAGCAAACAAAAAGCCTTGGGCTCTTGTTTTCTTTTCTTTCCATTTCGCACTTCTTCACTTTCACTACAGAAGGTTCATCTTTATACATTTGTCCTTTTCAGACCTTATTCTCTCCTTCTTTTCTCAACTTTCCAACTGGCCCTTCGGCTTCTTGTCGTCAGCTAGACCTTACCCAGCCTGTCCGACCCCGCCGAATTCTCGTGCCTTCAGGGTTACCTGCATATCCTCTGACATTGCGCTCCATATTGGTGCATCTAGGCCCTGGAATACAGGCCTCCTTTGTTTCTCTTTCTGTACCTGTGCTAGCTGCGGCGCTCTGTATTCCCTCTTCCTATCTGAACTGAGGACAGGGCGGGATCCTGGGTGAAAAAGGGACTGTCTAAAAAAGGACTTGTGTATGTTTATCCCTACAGGCCTTTTTTAAACTCTTGATACTGCTAGTGGCCGCGCCCCTGACAGTGTTGGTTGTTATTTTACAACTATCTGCCTCCACTGCATTACCTAATTCTGGCTTGTAGGGCTCCATCTCATTTCCCTTCTCCCTTTCCTTCTTGCTTGGGACTGCAAGGGAACGACGAAGCAAAACAAAGATAACATAACAATACCCAACATTAAAATCAAACGAACAAACAAACAAACAAGCCTACAAAATAAACCTCTAGTACAAGGCGGGGAAAATAAGAAGTTCTCAGTCTGGGAAAATGTTGCTCATGGGTATGACTCCAGAGCTAGCGTCTGGCTTACTGGTGAGCTTGGTTTCCCTTGTCCTCCCCCCCCCTCCCAATCTTATCACCAGCCACACACCAGCCACAAAGCAGCCACCGCTTTTTCATTGGTAGCACGAACTGAAGCGAACCAACCTTCTCTCCCTCACCTGCTTCTCAAACATCGTCAATCCACAGATAGACCGGCCGACTGGGCGATTCTGCAATGGGCTGTTGATGTTAACTTAGCTTGGCATTGTGTTCCTGCCACTGACGCTAACACTCCATCCACCCTGACAGATCCTCTACACCATAGCCTATGTTGCGCCCTTGTATGCCTCAAAAACCACGCGGCCGTCTCAGACTCTGAATCGAGACCACCCGAAAGTCATCAGGGGCCGTATTGCAGCAGTGACCATCTCGACAGTTGCCTGCAACATTGTCACCTATATCATCATATCCAAGGCTTCTCCAAATGGCCATTCAGATGCCCTTGCCCTCATGGGCTATTGGCCTCTTGGAATTACCGAGACGGTTAGAACCCTACTGCTGAACTCGATTTTATTTGCAGGCCCTATCTTTGAGACTCTCATTATAGATGGCGAGTGGAGGGCTTTAATTGATAATTCGGTCGTTACTTTGGCCTGGACTAATCTTCACAACCGGAGAAATCTTATAGTGGTAAGTCGGTGTCTCGATAGGAAATTCCTAATACAAAACACTTCATGGACATGACTCTTGGTGTACTGATGTTTCCAATAGGGCCCTATTACCGAGGAAGCGCTTTTCCGCGCTGCAGCAGTTCCTCTCTTCATCGTTGCTGGAGTGTCCCCTGGACGCACGATATTTGCAACGCCCGTTCTCTTCGGCCTTGCTCACGTGCATCATTTTTATGAATTTCGCATTACACATCCCAAGGTCCCAGTCTCTATGGCTCTCATCCGCTCCTTTGTTCAGTTTGTGTACACGTCTGTTTTTGGAGCTCTTGCCACCTTTTTCTTTCTTCGAACCCAAAGCCTCCTGGCTGTGGCCTTGCTTCACGCACAGTGTAACGCTCTGGGCCTTCCGAGGTTTTGGGGCTCGGTTAGCCCGTACTGGGTATCGTATGATGTTCCTTCAACGTCCCCAGTCATTAGATTCTGGACTGTGGCGTACTACATGATTTTGTTAGCTGGGGCTATAACATGGAATACCTACCTTTGGCCTCTTTCCTCCAGCCCTCATGGCATTTACTAGCTTGGAGGTATGATGATATATATCGGCAACGGCATGTGCATCTTTGAGCGGGACATCTTGGAAAAACAGATAGTTCATAGACGTAGTAGCTCAATGTTTGTGGTTTCACCCGCTCGAATCTTTCAATGAGCTATGTGGTGTTGAAATTTCTATCAGTATCTGTAATTTTAATCCTGCCCTCACATGCACCATACCGGGAATATTCGTTATTCATCGACTCCACGTCTTCGTCTCATACGGAGGGTGTCTCGATCTTGCGAGAGATCTGAGCTACGCGCATCCATTTCGGCCTCGACTTCCTTACGTGCTTCCTCCTGAACCTCCTTCGGGATATCTCGGCTTTTAGACCTCGTGGTAGAGTTTACTCCAGGCACAATGATTCCAGATCCAGCATTAGCACTATCCGGATGTGTGTCCTCTGGGCCCCGAGTGTTTTTCTTGCGTGGCCACATGTTGGGCAGGGGAATTTCTTGGAAGCGAGGCTCGACACAGCGCTCATCAAACCAGCGATGGAGGCGAGACTCAATGAGCTGTGCGATCTTGGGCACATCCTGAAGTCGCGAACGGCCGCCGAGAAAGCTCCGGATCGAGAGATCCAGACGATAATCATCAAGAAAGTTGAATGCCATCATAGCCGGAGTTTGCTGGGCCCGGTTGTTGGGGATAAAGGAGATGGAGAGCGTGCCGCTAAAGCGCGTTACTGAGACGGCCAAAGCTACTGGCAGCACAGCGGAGAGCTTTTTGGGGTAGTTGATCAGGATTTTAGTCTCCAAAGCCAAGGTCAGCATGTCGCTCAAGTCGATATCCAGACGCGCCTGTAGGCGGGGCCCATCACGGGAGGCTACGCTGGCATTGAGGGACTTGGCATTGGCCATGACGATCCCGTCCTCATCAACAGGGATAATTCTGCAGTTGCTGAAAATAGGGAAATCTTCACCCAGGCTCAGCTCAGTGACACGAATCTCGTCTAAGAAATCTGGTCGTGAGTCGCCATTCAAGGCCTTTGTTAGCGAGTCGAGAATAGCATCGTCGTGCTGAGCGTCGCTTCTGAGCTGTGCAATCATCTGAGCTACCAAGACATTGAACCAATCCAGGCTTTCCGGCTGATGACTGTCGACCTTGTAGTATGTTTTGCTGAGGATTGAGCCGATGGTTAAAGTGGTAGGGCCTCTAAGAACACTGGACTTTTTACGGTTCAAAGTTGGCTGGGATGAATGGCCTCTGTTAGAAGACCGAAGACGCAGAAGCGACCTTTTATGTGCTAATGTCCTAGAGCGACGTTCTGTTGCTCGTTGCGCTGCAGTTTCTTCAGCAGAAGGAGCATCTCCAAAGATGAAGAATCGAATAAAGGCAGCGAGAACGATAACAACAGAGAGCTGCCCGACTATGAGTCCTTGAGTGAATGACAGGCTAGAGAAGCAGGTTAGCGACCTGAATAAAATGCGCCTAGGCGGACAGGTGGAAGATTCTTACGCTGGCTCTGGACGCACAGCTGCCGCATCGTCAAGCGGCAAAGCCATAGCTTGTAGGTGGTATCAAGACAGACACTGCTGCTCTAGAGGGCAAGCGGAAATGTGAATAGTGTGTTTGAGCACAAGCTATTAGGGTGCAATCGAGAGAATCAAATCATGGACGGTCCTCTGCCATTTTCCCTGTGATATTATTGGTAGTTGAAAGACAAAAGAGGAAGAAAGAGTCGTTCAGATGTGTACAAGTCAGGTTTGGGTGCTCTAATGATGGAGGTTTGGTGGAGTGCAAAGTGGACCAAGGTGGAAAATGGCCTGCTATGCTTGGTACGTGCATAGCCGCGATACACGCATACATAGATCGCCTAATCTCCTCAGCTACGCGGTCTTTCTAACAACTTGTCAGCCTCCTTCCCTGGGGAATGGGAATGAGTGAGAAACTCGCAACAGCTTGAGCAATATAGCAAACTATTTTTATTTTTATTTTTATTTTTATTTTTATATTTATATTTATTTCTACTTTTACTTTTACTTTTTATTTCTCCCCTCTGCAACAATAATTGCTGGAGACAGTTTGAAATCCAGTCAAAACTTATCCCTCGTGTTCTTTCCATACGTCATCTCAAACCTACTACAACTCCGTTCATCCGTCTGTACTTCACTCTGCTTTGGAGGGCCTGATGAAGCTTGTTCCTATCACAATTGTCTAGTTAGATCTCCACGTTGTCTACTATAACTTTGAGAGTCTTTCACCGCGAGACCCCAGAACCGAGAAGCTTCATTTCCCCTCATCCTTGTTCTCGTGTCTTACGGGCTCCTGCTTGATATTTGCATTCGATGATTTGGTGATGCTTTATCCCTTATCCTGATCTGGTCTTCTTTCACTCTGCTCTGTTTCTGTTTCTTCGGAGTATTCTGCCACAATGGATATCTGGCAAGCTATGTCTGGCTATTTGGCTAATGTTGTTTCAGCCGGGGAGAAGCCTGGGGGTGTCTCTGCCTCGGCCAAAATGAAGATTTTGTTGTTGGACAATGATACTATTTCTATAGCCTCGACAGCCACCACACAGTCGTCTCTCCTCAACCATGAAATCTACTTGATAGACAGACTGGACAATGCCAATCGCGAAAAGATGCGCCATTTGCGGTGTCTATGTCTTGTTCGCCCTTCCCCGGAATCAGTTGAAATGCTTATCGACGAGCTGCGAGAGCCCAAATATGGCGAGTACTTTTTGTTCTTCACCAACGTTATTAAAAAATCTTCTCTTGAGCGTCTTGCAGAGGCAGATGATCATGAAGTTGTAAAACAGGTTCAAGAGCAGTTTGCCGACTTTGTGGTGATCAATCCAGACCTCTTCTCCTTTGATATCGGCTTTCCGAAACAGAGGGTCTGGGGCGGAGGCCCAGAGCACTGGAATCCAGATGCCTTACAGCGTTGTTCTGAGGGCTTAACAGCCGTGCTTTTAGCCCTGAAAAAGAAGCCATTGGTTAGATATACTAAGACGAGCGGTCTCGCCAAGAAACTTGCGACTGAAGTTCGCTACAGAATCACCCAAGAGGAACAGTTGTTTGACTTTCGCAAAGTCGATACTCCTCCCGTCTTGTTAGTACTGGATCGGCGGGAGGACCCTGTTACCCCCCTTCTTACACAATGGACATACCAGGCTATGGTGCACCACATGATGGGCATCAAAAACGGCCGGGTCGATCTGAGCAGTATTCCGGATATCCGGCCAGAGCTCAAAGAGGTCGTGTTATCGCAGGACCAGGATCCATTTTTTAAAAAGAACATGTACCTGAATTTTGGCGACCTGGGTAGCAACATCAAGGACTATGTTGAGCAGTACCAGTCGAAAACAAAGAGCAATGCAGACTTGAATTCTATTGACGACATGAAGCGGTTTATCGAAGAGTATCCCGAGTTCCGGAAGCTTGCCGGGAACGTTAGTAAACACGTGACCCTGGTTTCTGAGCTGAGTAGGCGAGTGGGGGCCGAGAACATGCTTGAAGTCAGCGAACTGGAGCAAAGCCTTGCATGCAACGACAACCACAACTCGAGTTTAAGGGTAAGCACAGGAGCGAGAAACAGACTTCTTCCCCCAGATACAATAATGTCACCGTCAATCAAGTTAGTGGCTAACATCCAACCAGGGCATTCAAGGCTTGATCCCAAACCCGAAAATTTCTGCAGAGGCGAAAGTGGCGCTTGTTGCCCTCTATGCTTTGCGTTATGGAAAATCCCCCAACTCAGCTCTCCCCATGCTAGTAGACTTGCTAGTTGCCGCTGGAGGAGTTACTTCTAGAAAGGCAGCTCTTGTTGAGAATTTGCTCAAGTACAAAACTTCCCTAAGTCAGCCACCAACACAGGCCGGAATCACTGATCTTTTCGAGAGCGGAGGTATCCTTGGGGCTAGAGGGCTACGAGGACTTAAGGGTGTTGAGAACGTCTACACTCAGCACAACCCCGTTCTCGAAGCAACTCTGCAAAATCTAATCAAGGGCCGTTTACGCGAACAACAGTACCCCTACCTGGATGGCTCTACCCGCGACAAGCCCCAGGATATCATCGTATTTATTATAGGAGGTGCGACGTATGAAGAGGCAAAGACTGTGGCATCTATAAATGCTAATACTCCTGGTGTGCGGGTCGTCTTGGGAGGGACAACAATCCATAACACGCAGACATTCTTAGATGAGGTAGACGAGGCTGTGTCTTCGTGGCCAACTCGATGATTTGTTGGTCGTATTAAGACGAGCAAATTTACATGTATCCAGTGCAACAAGCATCAATGAGCTAGGTCACTTGAACCTTTATCCTCGTTCTCATTGGTGACGTGACGTGACGTGACGTATTTGGCCTGTAGTTATTATATGCATATACCGGGGTGGGGTCGTCATGACGTTGATAAGATAAGAAATTTCACCTCGTAGTTCGCACATAGCTGACAACAGTTCCATGACCGGCAAACCACTTGTGTGAAAGTCTAGAGCGACACTTACTGGAGCTGCGAAGATATACGATATGCGGTTTCCAAATTCGTCTGTGATTCTGAACCCCCTACCTGTCTTTCGGAGCCAGGCTCGGTATACTAGAGGCCTTGCATCCATTTCTACAACTCGTAGGTGAGCTTAATTGTCTATGCAAACGACTCCTTCACCTATTGCAAAGGCCGCCTGCAATAGGCGCTGACTTGTTGCTAATTCTTCTACAGTTTTGACGTTGTAGTGATTGGAGGAGGCCATGCAGGCACCGAAGCTTCGGCCGCTGCCGCAAGAACTGGCGCAAAGACAGCTCTTATCACACCTAAGATCGATAACTTGGGAGTGTGCTCGTGCAACCCGAGCTTTGGTGGCATTGGAAAGGGAATAATTTTGCGAGAAATTGATGCTCTGGATGGGCTGTCGGGCCGTATTATTGACAAGGCTGGAGTCCAGTTCAAGGTTCTCAACAAGGTCAAGGGGCCTGCTGTCTGGGTGAGCAAAGGCTGTTCATTGAATTGGTGGTTCTGGTTTCTCGCTGCTAACTGCGCTATCATGTTTTCATTCACTACAGGGTCCCCGCGCACAAATCGACCGGAAACTGTACAATCGATATATGACCGAAGAACTCACAAACTATCCAAATCTCTCTGTTGTCATAGGCAAAGCAGCCGATATTCTCGTTGACCATGGTGCCCAGTCGGACGCTTCATATGGGGCCATTACTGGTATAAAATTGGAGTCTGGAGAAACCATCAGTGCCCGCAGCGTAGTTATTACTACAGGTACCTTTCTGGGTGGTGAAATACACATTGGTCTGGAAACCTTCCCGTCTGGACGACTTGGCGAAGATGCGACTTTCGGCCTGAGCCAGTCACTAAGGGACGCTGGCTTCAAGCTTGGGCGTTTGAAGACTGGTACGCCGCCCCGCATAGCACGCCACAGCATCAAGTTCGAGCTTATGGAAGAACAACTTGGCGACGACCCGCCCATGCCCTTCAGCTTTATGAACAACTCGGTGGCTGTGCAGGACCAACTGTCTTGTTTCATGACGTACACCAACGAGAATAGCCACCAGATTGTACGCAACAACTTGGACAAGACAATTCATATCCGGGAAACGGTCAAGGGCCCACGGTACTGTCCGTCTCTGGAGTCCAAGGTCATCAAGTTTACCGAGAAGAACCGCCACTTGGTGTGGATTGAGCCAGAGGGCTTTGATACGGATGTCTTTTATCCAAATGGCCTGTCCATGACTATACCTGCCGAGGCCCAAGAGCAGCTTCTCAAAACTATTCGCGGTCTTGAGAGTGCTGTCATGTTGCAACCTGGATATGGCGTTGAATATGATTACGTTGACCCACGGAGCTTGAAGTCTACGCTAGAGACAAAAGCCATCAAAGGCCTATTTCTTGCAGGCCAAATAAACGGCACAACGGGCTACGAGGAAGCTGCTGGTCAAGGCGTCATTGCAGGAGCTAATGCTGGCAGGCAAGCCCGGAACCTATCACAACTGATGCTCTCACGCTCTAGCGGCTATATTGGTGTTATGATTGACGACTTGATCACCAAGGGCGTTTCTGAGCCGTACCGCATGTTTACAACCCGAAGCGAATATCGAATCAGTTCCCGCTCCGACAACGCCGACATGCGTTTGACATCCATGGGCCGGGATGTTGGCGTTGTTACTGATGAGCGCTGGGCTAAATTCAATAGCGATAAAGACCAGATTAACCAACTTCTGGAATTGCTTGATTCGCGGAGGCTTTCACCCCCCGAGTGGATGAGGCGCGGCTTCCGGGTCCGCCAAGACACGCAGATGCGCTCGGCCCTTGAGGTCCTGCGCACTCCGGATTCAAGCCTACAAAAGCTAGGGGATTTGGTGCCCGAAATAAACAACTACTCGCCTGATATATGCAGACGCGTGGGCATTGAGGCTGTATATGCACCGTACATGGACTCTCAGATCTCGTGGCGCAAGTCTTTGGAGCGGGAGGAAAATCTCAAACTACCCCTTGACTTAGATTACAGCAGGGTCTGCGGCCTATCATTTCATGAGAAAGAGGTTCTTGAAATGACGCGACCCGAAAGCATTGCACAAGCCCGTAGACTTGAAGGCATGACTCCTAGCGGGTCGCTAAGACTGCTCAAACACATCGTTGCTGGACAGAAGCGCGAAGCTGCGTTTGACGCTGTACGGCATAACATGGACACGACCAAAACCCAGGGTACCGAACCAGAACCATTTATATAACGCGTGGAACGATGTAGCGGATATTATGGGATATAACGTGTATGATTAGAGACAAGAGTGGCTGTTAATGGGATGGATTGGGCTAGATACTGGCGTTTCGTTGAGCTTAAATTTGATTTCCTTTTCACGAGCTAGCTGATTGATTGCCGCATTGTGACATGGATTGGCATCTTGTGTAGATGCTTTATACACTATGCTTTCCACGTTGCGTTGAAAGGAGCTGTTGACTGGATGAAACAGCCATCTTCTTTCACATTTTTTTGAGGATCTTGACAGCATCTTTGCTGTAGATGTAGCTGGCACCGCTCCAGATTGTCGTTGTAGCAACAATGTACCTTGGACTGGTTAGTCTTTGTTTGTTGGGGGAGGGGGCAAGAGCAGAGTCTAGGCTGAGGAACATATGATAGGGAACAGCACGTACTGAAAGTAGTTCAGAACTGTGGTTAGCTCGTATGGGATAATGGGAGCTGCAGTGGCTAGACCAATTAGACCTAATTGCAGTGCAGTGTTGACTTTGCTGATAGTAGTTGGGTGAACCTCAGCAGAGGGAATTGAAAGATCCCAGTACCGTTTGAAAGTCTTTGGTGCAGGTAGAGAAATGTAGCGGTAGTAGATGGCCGAGATGGCCAAGCCAACGTCGCGACCGAGAATAATCACTGCTAGCCACACTAAGCGGTAAATACACGGTCAGCTTGGCGCCTGAATTTGTTCAAGATGAGGTGCATACCAGGAAGACCACCCTTCATAGCCAGACACACGGTCAGAATGGTCATCAATGCCTTGTCAGCAGCTGGGTCAATTACTGTGCCCACTACCGTCCGCTGGTTCCATTTTCTAGCGATCCAACCATCCAGCATGTCCGTGATTCCAGCATAAGCAAACAGGCCAACAGCCCAGGCCCGGTGATCATTAAGGATCAGGTACCCAATTGCAGGCGATGCCAACAGCCGAGAAAATGTGAGGAGATTGGGGAGAGTGTAAATGTCTTCATGGACCTCGGGAACCGTCGGTTTCTTTGCGGACACAGATGCGGCAACCGTGGAATTGGAGATCGAGGCTACTGGGATCGTGTTCTTGTCCGGGGCTTGTGTCTTCTGGCTGCTCAAATATATTTTGTTAGTCTTTGCAATCTTTCAGCATGACAAGTACGAACTCATGCATGTAGTGGGATAGCGTCACCTCTTGTTCCAGGAGCCAGGCCTAGAACCAAAACTTCTGGTAGTCCAAAGCTTTGGAGTATTGTGGACGGCATTTCTAGCCGGAATATTTGCTCCAGCAGATAGGGCTAGGATGCTATGGCCGCGGTTATAGTTCTGGT
Source organism: Ceratocystis destructans (assembly GCA_038407095.1). Taxonomy (NCBI): domain Eukaryota; kingdom Fungi; phylum Ascomycota; class Sordariomycetes; order Microascales; family Ceratocystidaceae; genus Ceratocystis; species Ceratocystis destructans. The sequence goes on from JAXASZ010000299.1 coordinate 29,741, forward strand.
GGTGATGGGTCTGCACACTGAGTAAAGCCGATAGACGAGAGACTTTTGTAGGGCATTGGGGAATACCCCGATGGATAGTTGCCGACCGAAGGAGGACGTTCATATTGAATGCGTCCTACCGAGCATCCCTCCTTGATGGCAGTCAAGAAGGCCAAAGGTTTTTTTTTTTCTTCTTTTTCTAGACAAAAAGCCGTAATGATGCGTCTAGATTTTTTTATTACTCTTTTGGGACAAACGTCAAAGTGGGCAGCAGGGCTTTGATCATTGGCAAATTGGGATCGCGAACATTGTTTAGATGTGGGAAGAGGCCAAGACGAGCGGTTCACACCAGGATATTACGCAAAAGCAAGCAAGAATTAATGTGGGAGATGAAATGTGGTTGAAATATGGTGTTTATTGCGAGAAAGTCGACAGAGCTTAGTTGCCCAAGCTCACATACTTACTACCTTAGTGCTCACGTGATTAGAGTTAAACAAGCAACCAGGCTGTTGACATTGTGCGGAAACATAAGCCAAGGAAGAACAAAGTAAAGCAGAAGAAGAGCTAATGATTAACAATATCTGTGGTACGGATTGCCTGACCCATGAATCTCAGTATCAAAAGAAAAAAAGTTATGCACCTCTTCATCGCCATCTTCAAGGCTGAACGGTGCATCCATTCGCTACCACATACACCATGGCTTAAGCTGACTACCTTCGTATGCCACGGCTTCTTCGACTTTAAATGGGACTGGGACTTGTCTGTTGAAGATTGAAAGCGGAGCGATATCATCTCCATACTCTTGCCCTGTCTCCTCGTCAATAGGAACAACAACACCACACTCCCAGTTATCACAGCTCATGCTAGGTTCTGCCGTCTTGGGCATATTGAGCCGTCCCCTATATGGAGTTAGTCAGCATTTTCTCCATATCCCCCCAACTGCGCTTCTTTGGGCTCTTCTTTGTATAAAGCGTAGGCTCATCTAACTTACCATGCACTTTGGGAGAGGTTCCCACTGCCCACATATGCCCATGCCCTGGTTCCAGACTCAGTCTTGTTGCGTACGAACAAAATTTTACTATGCATCAGGCTCCTAGGGCGTGCACTTATGCACTCGCGGAATACTTGTCGAGGGAAGCTCGCTTCGTTAAACCATTTGGAGTTGAGGCAAATAGTCCCCGCGCCCTATAGTATACAGTTAATCAGATGCTTCGCAGTCGGTGATGGGTCTTCTTTAAGCTCGTCTACTTACTGCTCTTCCTCGAAGACTGCCTAGCACTGTGTCTAGTGAAGGGAAGTAAAACCGGAAATGGTCAACCAGGTTCCCAGGAGTTTCTTTTGCGATACCGTTTTGCACAAGACGTCTGTCAGATAGTTGATAGCCTACTTCTATTAGTTGTGGCCTCTTAGCTTTCATGTCGTTCAGAGCCTAAGCAACTCACCTCGGCATGAAGTGTAGATCTTGGAAAGAAACTCCATGTTTAGTTTTCCTACGGAAGATGACTGTTGTATTCGTTAGCAAGCTAGCCATCAGAGTGCTAGATAATTGAACAAAATAGCTTACCACAGCGTCTAGTTCAATAGTGTTATTAGTGGCAAGTCCAAGGGACTTTACAGCATTAGCAAGTCCACAAAGCCCTAGGCACCCAAGTAAATTAGTAAAAAGTTGAAAGTTGAAGGTAAATAACCATTCTGTTGCTCATACCAGTACGATCGCGGTCTGCTCCACGGTGGGATCCGGCGCTGTTATTTGAATTTAGTACATTGTCCCCAATGCAAAGCAATTCAAAAATGAAAACTTGTAAGACCTGGACTCACGCTGAGTAGACAAAACGATATCTGTTGGCTTCAGTAAAGTCGTATTTATCGAGAGAGGCGACAAGTGCGCTGGGGAAACCTGATAGCTCGAGAAAGCGAGCAAGGCTTTGTTGAAACGGCCCTGGAGAGACCTCCTTTGATGGGCTTTCTCTCAATGGTAGATCAATCAGGAAAACGTGCTATGGTGTCGTTAGCCGCAATATTAAAGAAGAGCAAAGAGCTATCAAGCCTTACATTTTCCATGGCACCCGTATATCCCCAATCATAGCTCACAAAATTAGCCGTGGGTACCACTATGCGAAGATACAAGGCGAACTTGAGAATCATGAGCTTGGAGTGCATAACGCCTCGGCGGTATATAGCTGGATAGATATAGCGGACGTTTGCACTGGGCTTAGACTCTTCGTACGATTGTTTCTGTTGGGGAGAGTTAGCGGCTTCATTACATGCATGTATATACCCCCGCATGTCACGTCTAGTGAGTCAACCTTACCTGTTCATCACTGTCGGCAAATACCACCAAATACAGCTTCGTGCGAAACACATCAATGTTCTGCCTGAGGAAGTCTTCATCCCACTGAAACGAGGATACTACTGCCATAATGAGGTCATCTTTCCGCATAACCTCCTGGATGCTTATGGCATCATCATTTAAAAGACTGCCTCTGAGCCAAGTCTTTTTCACGGAACCTCGTGGGAATGGAAGAGCGCTGGATGATATAGGATCCGGCTCTTCGATCTTGAGCTCTGGCTTCACCGTTGCTGTGATAGCAGTTGTTTCTTTGTTTTCTGGTTCTCTCTTTGGGATCACGTCCGACTCAGAGTCGCTGTCAAGAATGACGGTAATCGCTTCTTGACGTGGAATTGAAGAACATGGAGTGAGTTCTTCTTCGTCCGAAGGAATATCTATAAAAGACCTGGCGGCCACAGGATCAACAGGGATTTTGGAGCGTATATTCGGCTCGAGTTTTATCCTTTGTGAGGCTGGCTCCTCTTTGATAGATGTATACAGGCTAGCTTCATCTCTATTCCTCTTCAGTGATGTGAGCTGACCCGCAGAACGTAGCCTGGCTCTTTCTTGGCGTTCTTCTTCCATTCTTCTCCGATCAAGCATCATGGAGCCGAACTGCGACAATATAGGCTCTGGACAACGCATCCTTCCAGTTTCAACAGCACGAGAAGAGTCATTAACTGCCGGGAGAGCAGAGCCATGGGAAACCTTGGAGACTGCCATAGCAGATGGAGTAGCTAAATTTGCACAGAGCAAAGCATCAGCGACGTGTGCAGGAAGGGCGCGTACATTTCTTCGTTCCTTCCGGTCTGATGGGAAGGCCGACCTGTTGTTCCCTTGTCTTCTGTCAGATGGCGCTTCTGGCTCAGGTGGACAATTTCTAGCTGACAGTGCAATAGCACGCCGAATGTCAGCCTGGTAGCGTTCCTCGCCGCTGGAATAGCCATTGTCGCTCATAGCTTGAGTAATGTTTAGAAATAGAAATCGGGCTCAAGAAAAGAAAATATGGCGACAGGCCTCGAGGTAATGAGTGTCTAGTCTTTGTTGATATCAAAGAAGCGTTAGACCTAGCTAGGGTTTGAGTAGGCAGTTTAATTACACAGCCAAACACGTAGTCACGTGCCACATCCTAACCAGTAAGATCTCCATGTTGTGTAGAATTTACATTTCAGATATTTGAATCACAAGTCTCTTGAAGATATAAAAAGAAAAAAAAAACAGAAGAAAATCGCGGGCTTCTTTCATGATTTCATTATTATGATTAAATATTTCATCGTTTGACTCAACATTATTGGGGAAATCCCATATTCGGTTTGCCTTAAACACAGAGCTACACCACTTCAACTTCCGAAACGTCAATAGCCTGTTGTAGATTCAGGACTGAATAAAGAGATGGCCATGAAACAAAATGTCCAACAAGACAACAAGTTTAACCGGCCATTTCTTTTCAGAAAGAAATATCGCTGAAAAAGAGAATGCAAATAAACAAAAGGAACGCCAGCATGACTAGTGATGAAGAGGGACAAGATAGTGTAGTAATAGTAGTAGTAATGTGCGTGGAGGTTGATACAAAGGAAATCGTATAGAAACGAGAATGTACACCTATGGTCTGGAAAGCAAGCCGTACCGTTCATAGTAGATAGTTGGCATAAGACAGGGTAGGATTATATCGTGAGTAAAACATGGTAATGGAACCACAAGGTTTAGAGAGAAAAAAAAAGGTTTAGAAAAAAAAAAAAAAAAAAAAAAAAAAAAAA
>JAXASZ010000952.1:0-33540 GCA_038407095.1 Ceratocystis destructans
TTTTTTTTTTTTTTGTGGGGGGGGGGGGGGGGGGGGGGGGGGGCGAACCAGATATATATTTAAGGTAAAAAATCTTGTGCCAGCAGCCCGCTATGCTGCCGGCTTTTCGACCTTGCGGCCTTTGGCTTTTTGCTCGGCCTCAGCCAGCCAAGGATTCAAAATATTGGTAGCATACTGATGCGCACTACGCGTGACAGCCGACACATCTATTCTGTTGTTCTCCAATGCATTGTTAACACTATCAACGACTTCACGTTCCTCCATAAGCTGTTGCGTGACTCGAGCCTCAGATGTCCAATACGTATTGGCATGCTCGCGCAGCTGACTGTTGCGGGAGACTGTGTTCTTGAGGATACCGACAGCATTCACCTTGGCAATCACCGTAGCCAGAGACTTGTTTACAGCCTCAACACGTGCCGCAGCCGGTGGTGCCTCAACAAATGCCCTGTTCGTCGCCGTCAGGTACATAAGCGTGCCGATCACGGCGTTCACTAGGACCAGTCCCAGCAGGCGCAGCGTGTTGGCGCGCCAGTGAAACATGTCCAGATCTCCAAGCCGCAGCGCGCGGGCATTGGCCTTGTGGTTGTAGGCCTGTACATTGTACAAGTCAACCATTGCGATTAGTATGGATGCTAAGACTACGGGGTTGCGCCAGCGAATCGTCCACGGGCCGGCCAGAAGAGGCGAGGTAGCCATAGCAATGGCCAAGATATTGACAAGGTGGGGGGCAACAAGAGCAGGCAGAGCATAGACAAAAAACATGTCGGACCGCTCACTAGTGCAAAAGACGCAATCAGCCATCACGGAAGGGCCGTACTTGAGGTACAATAGGCGTGACTCGAGATTGACGAATCGCGCACGGAGAGCTTCATCGGTAGGACTGAGCGGGTGGATTGTAGCGAGACGGTTGAAGAGCACATCAGCCGGGATCTGAAGACGCGAGTTGGTTTGTGTGAATACGTTTTCGGGCACGCGCAGAAGCGCCTGCAGAGCAAAAAAAACGGAGACAGCTCCGAGGAAGACAAGCCCATAGTAGGCACGGATAGGTAGGGGTCGGGGCGTCAGGCCGTGCCGTGTTGCAGCAGTGCGCTGTGATTGGTAGTATGCATAGGCACGTGGGATAACTAGCGGGCCAAAGAATATGGCAAGGCTCTTGAACCTGGAAATGAGAATCAAACGATAGAGTATTGTGTGAGCAGTAGTTTCCAAGATATTTGGGCTGGGAGATTGGGAGGGGAGAGCAACTCACGTCGCCCACAACGACATCGTGGCGATAATATGGGTAGCTAAAGCCTATACAGAAGGGGAGGGGCCAAAAGGCGAAGAATAACAACACAGTGAGGGCACGAAAAACAAAAATCGATTCACACGCGGCCTGGAAGACAAAACAAAGGAAAGGACTGTAAGTAACAAAAAAAGAAGAAAAACGTATGTTTACCCGGTGTTTGAGTGCTGGACTCTTAGCAAGAATGTTGGAGGTTCCGCTGATAAAAAAGAACATGTGTCAGCCATCACACTCCCTTGAATAGTGAGCCAGGCAGCTCCAGCTCAGTGCTGTAAGGCCTGTAATGGTCGCAGCCCTTCTGTATTTTCAGGGCAGCGCGACTAGTGCCAATCACTGCTTACTCTCATGAAGAGTTTATCAAGCCACACTCTTACAGGCTTTCGTTCTGCAGATAGCTAGCTCTATATTGTTTGCAACTTAATTTGCACCACGTCTTGCATCTATAACAATGCTCGTTGTTTTTACATGATATCATCAGCTTCAGCCATCGCGGAGCGTTATCGGCTAAACATACACCAGGGCTGTCCCACTTTGATTAGTCATTCTTCTCCATTCACGACCCCACAAAATAAAACATTTATCTTGGTCGTTCATGTCGCGACGCAATTCTTTTTCCTTTCTTCCCAAACAACTTCACATCCCAAGAAAAAAACACATACATTTCCCATCGCGGACGTCGACGACGCTCAGAACTGACGCTACTCAATGCCCAAGGTTCTCTTTGGTACCCAGCCAATTCGTGCTTCATGCTTAGTCTTTTATTCAAGACATGTGACAGCATGTGAATCTTGGGCTATACTTGGCGTCGAGTCTCAGCAATAGAGCCTCGTCTTTCGTAAAACTCGCAATCACAAAAAAAAACAGCTACAGATGTGAGCGGCGCTTTCGAAGCTTTGGTGATCTCTTCAGTGGTCATCATAGTCAAATTTGCGCCAAGAACAACCCTCGCAAGAGGAGAATGACTCCCTTGAGCATTCGTCTAGGTCGTGTTACAAAGTCTCAGCTTCTAGCCATTAGAAACTTTGCGTCAAATCAAACCAGATACATATCTTCACAGTAGAAAAATCTGCCGTTGGCAATGCCTAATGATTAGTCACGAGTGTGTTTTTTGGCGTTTAACCCTAATTGTGTAGCAGTAGTGATCCGAGAGATCATAAATGTGTATTATATTCTTGTGGCAATGCTACCATCTTTTTCTACAACTCCTTTTTTTCTTCAGTAAGCACGGTCTCAGGTTCAGGCCCACTTGGCTGTGCATCTGCCGGCACCTTAACAGGAACCTTCTTCTTGCTTGCCACCGACGTAGCGACAAACGTAGCGATAGCAACTAGTATATCTGATATGAGCTTAATGGCAAGGGCACAGGAAACCTGCCAGGTCCCGATACTCACACTACCCAGCGGGGCCTTGGGTAGTGAGAGAAACCATTCGGCATAGTACGGAAACAGGTTCTTGGGCAGCCAGAACATGGGCTCACGCGAGAACCAGAAGGGAATGATATACTGCGGAGCACGGGTGATGAGCAGGCGGACGGCGTTGATAATGGTGTTGTACTGGGTCTGGACGGCGTCGAAGCTTTGTTCTGTGCAAGAAAAAAAACAGACGTTAGTACATGGTTTGGTAAGTCTCAGAAAAACATAATGAAACAAGGAGCACTCCTCCGAGAACTTGGTACATGTGTGTATACAACATACTCTTCTTCTCCAGCCCCTCATAGAGCTTATCATGTTTGCGGCGCAGTCTAGCCCATTTGGCAAACTCGTCCTGGCTGCTGGTTGCCAGCATTTCCTTGCGGACGGCGAGGTATTCGGTTTGCAGCTTTCGTTTTTCGGCTGCCATCTGGGCGGGCCCAATGGGAAGCAGAATCAAGATACGCCATAGCTGTTGTGGTTGGATGGAAAGTGTTAGCAAGCTGTAGACGGCGAAATGGAGAGAGGAAAGATACTGCGCACCAGATTGTTAATGGCGGTTGTGCCAATAGCATTGATCAAATGCACGACTACCTCTAGTAGAAGAACAACAACCATAAGAGAGATCATGGTGGCGGACTTTGTGTTGGTCGTGGGACCCAACGTGGCAGAGGGAGACAAGGAACCGAGAGAAAGGTATCGGTGGGATGTCCGCAATATCCTCAACTGTAGGCAATATACTAATGTGATAGCGACGGGACAAGAGGGGCTTTGCAGCCAGAAAATGTTGCCTATACAGCAGTGATGTTGGTGAGTTTTGCAGGTGACAGTTTGGCCTAGACAGCTCCAGCCAATGAAGGAACTGGTCAGCTAGGTGGTGGGTATGCGATTAATTGTGGGGCGATCGCAGTGATGTCAGTGTTCGTAGCCTTGTAGACTCTGTGGGCCACGTCTCAGCCCAAGTATATCGTATGTACATATACCACGTAGTATATTTATTTATTGGGAGAGAAGCGCAAAGAAGGCAGCAGCACAGCAGAATCAATAGCCTGGTATCAATAGAATGAAGCAATGTTTTTAGTTGATTGAATATAAAAACCATCATATTTTTGTGGGCATTTAGTACCAGTACAAATGCTATTATTACAAGGGTACAAGCTATGTAACTTCGTCCTCAGGTGCAACGACCACGCCTGTGACCTTCGACCTACTCTTCAGCAACACGGCTTTACAGTATGAACTGTCTCCTAAGACGTGATAGAACCATCTGAATTACTACAACTACCCGTTATTCTCTCGTCTATTACTAGTCAAACGAGTCTCCATGTCCCGAGCTTTAGATCCCAACGCCATTGCCGCCCTGAAAACCGGCAATCACCAAAAGATCTTTGATGAGATCGCCGATGTGTTCGCCTACGCCCATAATGCCCAAATAGCTGCGCGGCCATGCCTCGTTGAAATTGAAATTCTCAGCGGCTTCGGTTTTGACCCCAGTAACAGCGTCCTCCGGGACCAGAATGCCGTCGCAGTTCCCAAGCTCCGCCTTGTGCAGGCATTCTTCGTGGCGCGGGGTATTCTGCAGCAGTTGCGAGAGGCATTTTCCACGGGCTCAAACAGCAATGTGTCCAGCGAGCAGATCCATCGGGCTACAGCAGTATGTCTTCTCATGGACGCAGAGAATCTGACGGCAGCAAACATGCGCAAGAGGCTGATCACACGGCAACTGGCATCTGTGTCAGCAACAGCGCCTGCCTCCGACGCAAATTCTACCCACAACATTATGCCCACTGTTGCTTTCTTGCTTCGCCGCGAGAAATGGCTTTTGGACAGCCTTTTGACGAGTCGTTTGCACCGCCATAGCAAGTCTCCTACGCTCTGGAACCATCGGCGCTGGCTACTCAAACTCCTTTGGCACCACGGGCTAGAAGAAGATGTTGACACAGTGAAGGATCTACTGGATGTAGTGTGTGTGTCAGGAGAGAGACATGCACGAAACTACTATGCATGGAGCCATGCGCGCTGGGTAGTGCAGAATTTCCCGTACGTAGCAGAGAAGCTAGTCGAGATATCCAAGAGCTGGGCTTGGAAGCACCACACGGACATCTCGGGCTGGTCATTCCTAGTTTTTGTGCTGGAGCTGCACAAGGAACTAGCGCCGACAGTGTATCGCGACACGCTACGGCTCACGGAAAGTCTCCAGTGGCGCAACGAGTCGGTGTGGTGGTTTCTGCGGACAGTGTCAGCGGGAAGGCTGCTGGGCGATGATAGGAAGACATTGGGAGATGCTAGGGAGGCGTTTGTCTGTCTGGGTACGAGACTGTTTGAAGATGATGTGGAACATGTGAACGATGAGCGTGAGGAGAGCAAGGGACACGAGGATAGCGTGAAGGGAGCTGGTTGCGATCGGGCTAGAGAGGTGTGGGAAAGAGCCAAGACATGGGTTGAGAAGTACCGGGATTTACCGAATATGGCTTAACGGACGTGGTGAAGCTTATGGCAACGCGACAGCACAGCAGCTAGGCGTCCCCATGGACTTGGTTGTCTCATGTAGCATGCATGTCTTGATGTGAAAAGCGGCTGACAGAGCTAGCGTAGCCTCGAACTACCACACAAATATCGACTAATCGACTGGCTGTGGGTAAGATTCTAATAGAAGCCATAATATGTTGTAGCATTGGTGTCAGCTTTTAGCCGTCAACATCTAAGATCTTTTTCGGCTACAGGATGGGCCATAAGGAGGGAGGTAATGGGGTCTAGGAGCAGGGTGTTATGCTGACTGAGCCCAAGTACCAGTACTACGATGTGTTTGTATTAGGGCCCAAAAATTGACGACAATCTCTTTTTATTCTATTTCTTTTTATATATAAAAACAAGGGATTCAACTTTTTTATCAGCTACAAAGCCGACGATGAGATGAGATTGGGAAGATAGAGGCTAGAGTTAAATTTAAATTTGATCCAAGCCTTACATCTTTGCTTGGTCCTCCTCGCTCTACGGATGCCCCCTCCCCTGAAAGAAATGGTTTGTTAGTGGCGCTGTTAGCGTCCGAGCCCCTGAGTCTAAATCACGAGTTACCAGTAATCCTGGGCATATACGACTGACTGATGATGATGGACATGGCAAAAGATAGACCAGGTTTCCCTTCGTAGATCAGAAACATCTGGGTGTGGAAGGATTGCCAGTATTGTGATGTCAGCTTTTGTCAGAGGCGATTGGTAAGCCTGATAACTGCTTGGCTTGCTTGCTTAACCTGAAAGGGGTGGAGGGCTACGCTACCAAGACATGAAATCTCGACTGTTCCTAGAGTAAGCCCCCTTCCTTGTCCCTCCCTTCAAGTCAATGACATTAGGCCACCGAAATCGGGCAAGGCCGAGTCACGCTGCGAGACTTCGGACTTAGCACATGCGGAGGGAAGAGATGGGAAGAGAGAGAGCAGCATTACAGGAGGAAAATAAAGGAGATTTGACCCAAGACAAGACAAGAAACACGGAATCTTGAAACAGTGGTTCGGGCAGTGCAGCCAACCAACCGAGCAGAAAGAGTAGAGCAATACTTGCAAGAAGAGAGCCGGGGGATTGATGCCATGTGGTGGTACATGGTGGTACATGCATATGGGCATACATACACACACTCACGTGCAGCGCACTCATGTATGTCCAGGTACAAGTACATGCATATGCAAGCTGTCCGTGTTAGTGTGTCAAAGTGTGTAAGCATCGTGGTACGCAACTACGCTGATCCCATATTCTTATATCTTGCGGCAATATAATGTAAAATCCCGTAGCCAAGCTGCGAGATGTAGCTGACTGCTTGAAGCGAAACTCTTGTTGGGTGGAATTTCTCTAGGAGAATTCCCATTTGGTTGTCCTGTGACGTCAGACATGTTGCGAGTTCTTGGCAAGGGCACGAGCAGGCAGAACAAGCCTAGCCTAGCCTAGCTGCTTAAGGGTTACAGGCGGCTTATAGACCCTATGATATGGTGTTTAATTTTTCGATAGGCTCTGCCCGAGTTGTTTTCTAGGCTGGTTTTCAGGACACACGCACACAGCCAAGTACATGAGCCCCTTTTGTTGACCAAAAATATTGCTTATGATGCTTTCCTTTTTCTGCATCCTTTTGATATTCTCTAACACGGGCTTACGCTTATGCTTATGTGTGTGTACGCGTGCTGTGTGTCAAGTCTGTGTAAGTGATACCGGACAACAGCGGCGGGCCGAAGAAGCAGAGACTAATAAGTCTAGCCAGCGGACACTCTTTGGCGTTTTTGGACTAAGTGATCCTGCGCCTGTGAAGGATAAGGGAGAGACGGAGTATAATATTTCCTTAATTGGGGAGGTTGATGGCTCGACATGCCTCTGGCCACATTCGCACTTGCTCATGGGTTAGACTTGGCTGGTGCTGGTTGAAGGGAGGACAATAAAGGAAGCACTGAGCAGTATGCTGTCTGTCTCTTTTCTTTCTTCCCCCCCCCTGCCTTTACTTATTCTTTGTTTCTGATAGTTTACTCTACAGCTCCTTGGCAAGTCTTAAAACAGGTTGGTATAGCGTGGTTGTAGCGCAAGTGGCTGGCCTGGAACGAAACAACGCATTCAACCCATAAACTCTGTTTTGCTTTGCCGTAGATCGCTTTACAGGGCGTCTTAACTAAGCTACAGGCATTCATGCGCTGCTGAAGCTTAGAAGCCGGCCCATAAACCTCGTAAACCGTCACCCCAGGCTTACCTACATCTCTCTCTGCAAAGTCTTTTTATAGAGCCTGTCGCAACAAGATCGACAGGTACCTTGTCCTATATGCTATCGGCTATAGTACTATAGGCTATCAAACCACATCGGAGCTCTCTTCTTAAGCTTGGCTGCTATTGCAACAAGAAGTCACTCTCCAGCCATTTTACGCGTGCTGGTATCTTGGAGGCTAGTGCCCGGATCTGACTAAAGCGCTGTTGACTCTTTTTTCTTTTCTTTTTTCTTCTGTTTAAAGTTTGTCTTTTGGCCGTATTGAGACGCCAGTACGAATTTCTCGGCGTGGTCAGATGCTGACTAGAAGATCTTAAAAGGCCCGCAGCCCTCAGACTGAGCTGACCTGGCTGACCTGCATTCTCCAAGGGCCTCTTTGATGTACCATTTATTCTGGGAAATAGGCACAGAGGTGAGATTTGCTCCTTATATTAGAGCTACAGCACACAACAAGTGGCGGACAAGCAAAGGTCTCTCCGGCCCCAAGTCGTCTTGCCCTGTCAGTTTCTTTGTTCTTCTGCGCGGCCTTTTTGCTTTCCTTGCTGACCTTGGCAGTTGTTTTATTCCTTTGTTTGCTTTTGGACTTTTTTTTCTTTTTCTTTCCCTCTTTTCCGTCACAGCCAGGCACGACAGGGCTTCTCTCATATCTAGCCGTCTGGTCTGTTTTTAATAGTCTTTATTTCCCTTTTTGTGTATTCATGCGCTGGTAGTTAAGGGCTTTGTCTTCCTGTGTCTCTCCTCCGTCGTCTTAGGCTACTAAGTCTCTTCTCTCTTCTCGCTCTCCACTCCTCGCTTTGCCTACTTGTTTCGTCAAAGGGAAATCTCCCTCACCCAAGTCCGCTTTGAGTTCTTCACCTCTCGCCATCCATTCCCCGCTATCTCTCTCTCCCCTGTTAAAAGCCTTGCTCTTCCACTTTCCACCAACTACAGCCAAACAGCTAAACTAGACCAAGGATCGCCCTTATCCCTTGCTATACTGTTTGTTCCTTCTCTTCCTTCGCCCTAAGCGAAGCTACAGAGAAACAAAAAGTCCAGACCCTCATGCCCCCGTCCCCAGAGGACGTACTGTGACCGAGCACTTGGTTTATAGGGACCTAGACACCATGCTCTGTCTTTATGCCTGTCCCCGTTTTGTCTGAATACTAGTACCCGACAAGCCGAATCTCCAGCCCCAAGCTGACCCTGGTGCTGCTCTCCACTTCACCTCACTCTTACCTCACTTTGTTATCAGCCCTTTTCCGGAAGCTGTTGACGCAACTCCCTCTCAACTCGTCTACTTCTCCTCTCCTCTGGTCACGGCATTCCATATAAGGGCATTCGCCTGCCAGCCCTGTGACATCCCTTCTCCCTCTTCTCCCCCCATTACTCGCTGCCGTCTTTGCCCATCCAGAGCTGCAATCTTGAGCCTATTTACAAACCGCAGCACATAGGGGACAAGACGTTTTGTGATAAAGAACGGATTGGCTGCTCCGGCATACTTGAAGGCTTGAGTTCTTTATTCTCTACTTCATTCCCATCCCTTATCGTGTTTATGAGATAGCCAAGAACAAAGTGGAAGGATAACCTCTCCGGTCCTTCTTTCACCCCCCTCCCCTCCCTCCGCTTAGCGAAATCTGACTGCATCAACCAACCGGTATTCTTTGTCGCGGTTGTATGGTGTGATACGACTTCCTGTCAAACCAGACGGCTGTCCCACGCAACACACGTAACATACCTTGCTCCTCGACTTGGCAAAAAAACACCAGTCGCAATGAGAACTTCTACTATTTGTCTCCAGGCTCTGAGCCTCTCGTCCTTGGCCTCTGCCTTCTACATCTGGAAGCCCTGCGCTGGCGACGGCTCGTGTGAACACAAACCCACTGCGGCACAGGCGAGGGACAACCTTGACACAAGGGAGAGAATCGTGACTCTGGATCTGGTCCAGCGAGCCCACAATAGCCCTGTAAGTGTACCTTGAATAGCCCCCAACACTGCAGACGAGGATGTATACTGACGCCCGCATAGCGCGCATCTAAAGGCCGCAAACGCCCAACATCACCAAGAGTTGGCTTTGAGAAGCGGGACTCTAACGAATATGAAATAATGGAATCTACCATCCCGTCATACTCGTACACCGAAGGCATCGATCAAGACGGTACGGATCTGTCCTACTTTGTGTCCGTAGAAGTTGGATCTAAGAAGACTCCCATGTACATGCTGGTAGATACTGGCGCTGGAAGCACGTGGCTCATGGGCTCCACATGCACGACAGATGCCTGTGAACTCCACAACACCTTCTCAGCCAGTGAGTCGGACACGTTTGCCGAGAAGAGCGACGGCTTCAATATTTCCTACGGATCTGGATCAGTGACAGGATCTAGTGTCGAAGACACACTGGATGTTGGCGGTATTTCCATAAACATGGTTTTTGGTCTCGCGAACTACACCTCTGACGACTTTGAAAGCTTCCCATTCGACGGAATTCTTGGGTTATCGCTCAATGCTGGAAGCACTGACAGTTTTACCAAGAAGCTTGGAGAATCCTCGGCTATCAGCAACAAGATTTTTTCCGTGTTCCTGGCTCGTGCCAACAGCGGCACCAACAACGGCGAGCTTACACTGGGAGGCATCAACCGTGAGCGCTACACTGGCGATATCACCTACACCAGCATTGCTTCCAAAACCAGCGGTGATTGGTCGATACCGCTAGACGGCGTGTCTTTTGACGGTGATGATGTGGGCGTGTCTTCCCGCATTGGATACATTGACACGGGAACCTCGTATGTCTTTGGTCCTCCCGATGATGTGAAGAAGCTGCACGCTATGATTGACGGCGCCGAGAGCTCTGATGGATCGCAATGGACTGTGCCGTGCGACACGGATAAAGACCTGGCCTTTGGGTTTGGCGGCAAGTCGTGGTCGCTTGACAAGAGCGATTGGATTTCGGAGGAGCACGATGGCAAATGCTACAGCTATATTATGGGCGTTGAGGTTGTCAAAGGCGGCTGGCTTATAGGCGACGCATTCATAAAGAACGTGTACTCCGTCTTCGACATTACTAACCGCCGAATCGGCTTCGCCAAGGCCAAGCAGACGACGTCGAACTCAGACTCCACCAGCACCTCATCGACAGTGATGCCAACTTCCTCTGCCACCGGAAGCTCGGGCTCGGAGAATGACTATTCGGAGTTGCCGGTAAGCACGGCCACTGCCGAGGCCCAACAATCGGAGGCCACGGCTGCCACTGGCACTGCTGTTGTTGCGGAGTCAGCGGCCTCTGGCGGGCTGCTGCCACATGAGCAAATTTTTGCATTGAGCATGTGCCTTGCTCTAGCTGTGCTAGGCATGTAAACAGGCATTTGCTTGCTATTTCCTTATGTTTTCTTGATACTGGCCACACCATGCACCCCCTTCTATTCGTGGGTTGATGTCGAAAGACCACTCAGCCAATTGGTCGGTTTCATGTCTCCTTTCTGCTGTTCTGCTGAACCCGCTGTTGATGGCCGACTTTGTTGTGCTGTTATAACGCAACATTGGTGTTGTCATGCACAACGTGCATAAGCGAGCTGTGAGGGAAACCTCCCCCTCTCCCCCTCTCCCCGCTCCTCACCCCACCTATCCCGGCCTTGCATGGAGGCGCTGGCTCCTAGCCAATGAAAAAGCGCAGCCTGTGGTCCATTGTTTCTTTGGGGGGGGGGGGGGGGCTGCCAGTCCAAAATGCAACTGCGGCTTTGAGATGTCAAACAGAGTTAGGTACTTGGGTTGTTGCCTGTGAAAGGGCTCCACCGAACGTTCCAGTACTTTGGCAGAGCAGAGAGAAGACCGACCGACCGGCATTTTCACTACTATTTCTGTTTATTTCCACGGGTGTGGCCCTCTAAACTCCGGCTTAAATTTGTGTTGTCTCTACTCTCATATGTCGCGTATTTTTGATAGCTTGCATTGTGTATTTGCTTTGTTTTGCTTTGTTTCCTTTTGCTTTTCGGTCGCATCCCCAGAAATTGTTTCCCACTAGCCTTTTCTTTGTCCACTACTATTTCTCCTTTTCTGGCTCGAAATGCCTTGTCGGCTGCGTATTATGCCACATTTGTAAGATATACTTAGTACTTGTGTAATACCAATCTATCCACTTCCTGCTAGTAGCTTTGTCATCCTGTAAAGTCACCATAATGTTAGTATTCCAATCACCGCCGCCTGCATGTTGATGCGGTCATCTGACTGACCGGCAACGCTGAGCTGCAAACTGGGCAATGCTGGGATAATGCTCTTGCGCCAAAGATAGACCGGCTACAAACGGCGCGCAGAGTTATCAGATCGGCGCTGCCAGCCTTCCCCAATCAGTCCTGCACAGGCTCCCGCCCTCCATAGTAAGCCGAAGACCAAGTGACGGGACGGGCCAAGAAAGAAAAAGCAACCAAAAAGCAACCAAAAAGCAACCAAAAAGAAACCAAAAAGAAACCAAAAAAGAAACCAAAAAAGAAACCAAAAAAGAAACCAAAAAAGAAACCAAAAACTAATACAAACGCTTCCGCACTATACACCATCCATCCCTTGGTTCGCCTCCAGTCAAAGCGGAAAGTATACCAAAGAGGGCCTGGGCAGCCAGGAGAAAGGGGCAATACGGGCTTCTTGTCAACTACAGCAAAGCAGAGAGCAAATTCGTACTAAACTAGCAAGCTACTCTAAATTCACGATGATTTCAGGACAAGACACGCCTTGGGTGCGTCTGAAACTTCAACTGCCTAATTCGGGGTCGGGCACCAGCCGTGGCCCTCCCCCCCTCTCTGGCCCCGGAAGGCGAATAATGGAGTCTGCCTGTCGCTCCGTATACTACTCTGCCATCGCCCGTCACTTCCTCCGTGTTCAGCCTTGTCGCTCGCTATCTTTGCCCTGTCCTGCCTATGCTCTTGAGCTTGTGTTCATTTTCTCGCCCCAATTTTGTCGCCTCCTTCTCCTCCCCCCCTTTTTCCTGCTTTGGCGGGCCTGTAGCTATCCAAGCTTCTCTTTCTTTGGTGTCGTCTTGTCTCTTGTTGTTTTTGCTAGGGGCAGGCAGAGCTTGACCAGGGTTCCATGGCCTAAGCTTAGGGGAGTTTGATCGGCCTGGACACAGGTGACGGTCTGCTATTGGCTGGTTGTCCTTCTTCTCCTTCTAAATGTCCTTCTTTGTATTCTTTTGTCGACCTTTTTGGGATTCTCACTGAGCTTTATTTGCCGCTAGCCTTACCGCCAACTCTGTTTTTGTGAAAGGTACGGAATTACGAAAACATAATCACCAACTTTTGTGGTCATACATCACGCTACGCCAACTATTTCTAGCCATTATTATTTCGTCGTCTCCACCGCCTGGCTCATTGCGGCTCTCTTCTACCCTCGGCTAGCCTCGACATTGAAAGGCCATCTGCGTCCCCATCTGTGTCTCCATTTGCGTCGCTTTAGCTTCAAGCCCCGACGTAGCCGGCTGCGAGCGTGGCCTCCTGGAGTCTTCGTCCTTCTTTTTTCTTCAGCCCAATTTCGGGTCTCTCTGTTTCTTTTGGCTATTGAATAGCTGAATAGCTTGCTGCCTTATAATTTCGTCGTCTTGTTCGCCCACGGCCCCCTCAAATCCCCACCCCCCCCCCCCAAATCGACCTAATATTGAAGTTCCGTCTATACGTTTCCCATAATACTGGTGCCTGCTTTTCTCTCGACAATATTGACCACCCTGCCCTCCCCCCCCCCTCTTGTTTTTCTTGCCTAATTCTAATTCTGCTCTTGTCCTTGCTGAAGACTATATCTCCTTGTTCTTCCTGTCTTTGATTTCCTTCACCTGCTTCTCCCCAGACAAAATGCTACAGGTCTCCTACCAATGAGCGGCAGCAGACACAAGTTTTCCCGGAACCGGCACCGGAATCTCCTGGCCGGCCATGGATCAACAAACCCCGACTCGACCACTGACGTCGACGCCGAAGAACGCGGACTCCTCGACGCCCAATACTCGGACGATGACGGTGAAGGTGACCGCCTGGTTCTTAATGTCGCGCGAACACGCATCCCTCAACTCGCTGCTACCCATCCCGATTCCGAGTCCCCCAAAACACCGCGCAGTGCTCGCTCTGTGCGCTTCGACCTGACGCCCACGTATGCTGAAGCTCCACACACCCATTTCCTCATTGACGATGCTGGCCGTAAGAGTGTGGAGGCGATAAATTCGCGCCGGCCTAGCAGCGTCTTCGATCGCGCCGATGTTCCGTTCTTTTTCGACAACGATGGCCCCGATTCGGACGGCCGGCGGCCAGGCGGCCATGAAATGCAAATGGCAGACAACGCTGTGGCTCAATGGGCTGAGAACGAGCGAAGTCGGCCCAAGTCAAGCCTAAAGAGCGCCTTCATGAATATGGCTAATTCCATCATTGGCGCGGGTATCATCGGCCAGCCATATGCCTTCAAACAAGCTGGGCTGCTGGCCGGGGTATTTCTTCTCATTGTCTTGACTATTGCCGTGGACTGGACTATTCGATTGATCGTCATCAATGCCAAGCTCAGCGGAACTTCAAGCTTTCAAAGCACGGTGCAATATTGCTTTGGCCGGCGGGGAATGCTGGCCATTTCCTTGGCTCAATGGGCGTTTGCCTTTGGCGGCATGGTCGCCTTCGCCATTGTGGTGGGCGATTCCATCCCTGTCGTCTTTCGTGCTATCTGGCCCGATCTGAACAACATGGGCGCATTTAGCTTGCTGGGAAACCGGCGGGTGGTCATCACTGTCTTTGTCCTGGGTCTCAGCTATCCACTGACCCTGTACCGTGACATTGCAAAGGTTTGTCTTGTCTTGTGTGTTCTGCGAGATGCTGTGCTAGCTGCTAACGTGTGGGGTTAAAGCTCGCAAAAGCAAGTACATTCGCGTTGATTAGCATGCTCATCATCATCACGACCGTTCTTATACAAAGCCTCCGCGTTCCTGCCGACCACCGAGGGTCAATGACACCTGCGCTGTGGACAATCAACAGTGGCGTAACTCAGGCTATTGGCGTGATATCATTCGGTAGGTGCATTCTGCACGAAAGAAGGCCTGGGCCCTATCTGGGGGATGTCTTGCTTACTGACGATGTGGTTATCCAGCCTTTGTGTGTCATCACAACTCGCTTCTAATTTATGGTTCTCTACGGACGCCTACGATCGACCGGTTCTCGACAGTTACCCATCTCTCGACAGGTGTTTCGATGATTGCCTGCATGACTATGGCCCTGAGCGGGTTCCTAACCTTTGGCGACAAAACAGCTGGCAACGTGCTCAACAACTTTCCCGCCGACAACACCATGGTGACATTTGCTCGCCTCTGTTTCGGTCTGAACATGCTGACCACACTGCCGCTAGAGGCCTTTGTCTGCCGAGAGGTGATGATTGAATACTTTTTTTCAAACACGCCCCCCCCGCCCGTCACGTCATCTTTGGACCCGGATGATGATTCTGCCGAAGACCGGCCGTTTGTTGCCGAAGGCACAGTGCCTCAGGTTGGCACGGTCCTCCACGTATTGATTAGTACGGCGTTGGTGGTCGCGGCACTCGGCGTGAGTCTGGCAACGTGTGACCTAGGTGCAATCTTTGAGCTTGTGGGTGCAACGAGTGCTTGCGCATTGGCGTACATCTTGCCGCCACTGTGCTACATCAAACTGACGACCAAGTCCTGGCGAACATATGTGGCCATGGGTGTGGCTGCGTTCGGCAGTCTGGTGATGGTGATTACTGTGGTTCAAGCATTGACCAAGATTATAAAGGGTAAGTTTTTGCTGTCCTTCTTTTTTTTTTGCCAATTCGGACATGTTAGCCTAGGTTCTGTTGGTTTGAAGCGTTACTAACAATCGAACATTGAACAGGCGGCAACGAAACAGCCCAGTGTGTGTAAAGACTTTGGAAAACAAAACGACTGCATTCCCCCCCTCCCCCCCCTCGGCGTTCCTGTTGATTTCAGGGTTTCCCGCAACCCTGTGTTTTATTGCTGTGTTCTTTTCTACTGTTCCGTTCCCATACTCTTTTGTTCTGATATTTACTTTTCTATTTCTGCTTGGGTTTCTTTTCGTTCCTCTCTATCTATGTTAATTTTTTGGTAACGGTCGCCTTTTTGTTTCTTTATCTATTCCACAAAGCATTTATCGTTTCCCCCTCCCCTTCACGTCAACTATATCGTATGCCGTATATTGTCACTCTGGTTATGCCTTTTGCAGTCTACCTTTCACTCTACCACCAAAAGCCTAGTCCAAGTATTAACTCGACAGGAAAGACAGAAATAACTTTTTGTTTCTGTTGTTGGAACCAAGTCCCTGTATTAGACCAACTAACCGCTGATGTGCATCAGGTGACATCATCGGTCTGCCCTGCCCGTCTAGTGCTGGTTGGAGTCTTCCTCCACCTGGGATTTTGGAGGCACAGAACCAAAAAAAGAAAGTAAGTGAAAACAGCCTCGTCTTCTCTTTCTTTGTCTTTCATCCATCAGTGGAATTTGTTTCATCACATGCCCACAGAGGTGATTAATCCTTGCAACCGTTGAGATTGAGGATTTTGGCGTTGGCGACAAGTGAGATGTGGAGACCTTGATAAGCAGTATACGGGTGTCTGGTGATTGGATGGCGCCAGGAGCCTTTTTTGAATCTGCGGGCGTATCGTATTTTGGGTCTTTGGAATTGCCCAGTATACAAAGAAAACGCAATACCGAGTAGAGAAATATACACTGTATACGTAGATCATCGCTCAAACGGCCTCTCGCTTTTGGCATCTTTGCCTCCCACAGCTGCCCCAACGTATCCGCTGGCTGCCATGCCTCTCTCTCCAAAAGGGGAACGAGCAAGAAAAGAGCGCACCAAAACCCACGGTACGGTTGTAACGCTACGCTCTCAGTCCTTCTTCCGTCTTGGAAGCTGGCGCTGTTTCCTATTGTTTGTCCTCTCGGCCTTGGTATTTTCTCGTCACTCAAAGAGGGGAGATGAAAGGAACAAGAGGGAAGCAACGGCCTGGTCGCCTACTGGCTCCGGCTTTCTTCCGCCGAGCTCAAGATCGATTTTACTCTATAGCTGAGGTATGAGGATATATACATGCTATATTCACAAAGCGATCCGCTGTGCGTCAGCAGTAGCGTTACGTTATGTAAGGCCGTGGGCATGCGTCTGGTGCGGTCGAAGCTTCCAGTCCCGGTCTCCGGCCCCATCAAGAGCCAGGCCTGCCCACGGACCAATCAGTCAGTCAGTCAAGTTCTACGGAATGTACAAGCCAGCAGAAAGAATAATGAACAAAGAAGAGAAGAGAAGAGAAGAGAAGAGGAGAGGAACGGGAACAGGAAGAGAAAGAGAGAAAAAGCCAGGAAACCAAGGCAATTAGACTAGTTGGTTTACAAGGCCAGCCCACGCCCATCCTAACTGCAAGTATGCCCTGATCTCCTCCTCGTGCTATTTTATTAATCTTGGAGGAAACGCTTTATGAAGGAGCGACAGAGGAAGAGCAACAAGAACGCCCCCCCCCTCCTCTCGCTTTCGTCTATCTATTTATGTGAACATCTCCACACACCCCGCAAAACCCGCGTTTCCTACAAAAACCTCCGTTTTCCCTCTCGTAACTTCTCCTCTTGCTTTCCCTTTCTCTCCCCGTCAACTCTGCTGCCTCTTATAGTTTCTTCGATAACCAATCGCATACACACAAACCCACACACTCTTTGCCTCCTACTTGCTACCCCGGTAAAAGAAAGCCAATATGCAGCCTGTCAACTTCCACGGTCCCAGCTGCCCCAAGTGTGGTGCTGTCTCTTCTTCCAAGTCTTGCTCCAGCTGCGGTGCTGTATGTCTCTCTCCCTCCTGTCCGCCTTCAACTCTGCTGCCCCTTCTTGTTTCTCGGCACCCTCTATCTGAGTTCGCAGATGTGAGCGATGACCAACTAACAGACTTCTTCTTGCTTAGGTTTGCCCCAACTAAATATCCTCCTCCGCCGAGACTTGCTGGATGATTTGCAATAGGCAGACGCTTGCATACATAGACGCCGAATAAACCCTCGCTCGTCCTGTTGACTGTGGTTTCCTAGCTTGTAGATGTAGCATTTAATCGCGTGACATCCACAATACAGAAGACAATATTACACTCAATCCATGCTACAAGTAGAGCTGCAGAAAAGCGGCGTGTTACTAGCCGACCAAAGACACCTGCATGCACACACACACACACATCATACTCACGTCGACACAAGAATCACATGCATATAACGGGACATCCATGATAAAGGACAAGGTACAAACAGCTAGACACATGAGAGTTGCAAAGTAGGAGTATGTAAGAGAGATGATAATAAAAAAGCGGGAGAAAAGAGAAGAACGCGACCTTTGAGAAGTTGTGTGTGAAAAAAAAAAGAACCTCGTCTTCTTTCCTTTTGACATGTCTGTTGTTTCCAAGACGAGGGTATCATTGATGGGCATTGATTTGTCCAACTTAGGGCAGAGCAACGGTTATCAAGAGAAACGAGAAAAAAGAAAAAAAAAACAAGGCAAAAAAAGAAAAACAAGAAGAACCAAGCAGGAAGATATTAACTCTTGACATCCTCTACGCCCACTACCCCCAGATAAGTGAGTAAAAAGAAAACAAGTGCGACATAGACATGGCCAGGCGTCAATAAGGCTTACGTGAAACCAGCCACATATGGCATGAAGGAAACCAAGTGCTGCCTGTTAGCCAACCATGCATGGCGCCAGGACAAGGCCTGCCTGCTATTGTGGGATACCCTTGGCCGGTCCGTATCCCATCAAAGAACAGGCTTGTTTGAGACAGACAAATCACCCAAGATTGTTGGCCCTTTACAGAATCGCACACTTACGGTGGGCCTTGCCAGTCTTCCGGGACATCAGAGCAGCGCGGGTAGCATGCTCAAACACCTCGCGAACACCCTCGTTGGTCTTGGCAGAGCACTCGAGGTACTTGTAGGCACCGATTCTCTTGCGGATTTCCTCACCCTGCCGAGATATCTGGTTAGTTACGAGCTATTTGGGGGGCCATGCGGCCTCGGTACACATCTAGGATGAATGACTTACCTCCTCGGGAGTGACGGGCTTCTGGCTCGTCTTGCTAAGCTCCTCAATGGTCTTGTGGTCGTGTCTGAGATCCATCTTGCAACCAACAAGAACAATGGGGAGGCCCTGGCAGAAATGTAGGACTTCAGAAATCCACTAGTAAGAGTCAGCAAATGGTTCAGCATAATCGACGTTTCAGGGTGGCTTACCTTCTCAGGAACGTTGTCCAGAGAGTCGGGGGAGTCGACAGCGAAGCAGATAAGAATAACGTGGGAGTCGGGATAAGAAAGGGGACGCAGGCGGTCGTAATCTTCCTGGCCAGCAGTATCCCAAAGGGCCAGCTCAACGTGCTTGCCATCGACCTCAACGTCGGCGACATAGTTTTCGAAGACGGTAGGAACGTAGACCTGTGGGCATATTTGTTAGTTCTCGCTCTGCAACCAAAGTTCAGCGTGTACTAGACGGCAGTTTTGTGCAACTGGAGTATTGTGTAGTGCGGCCAGTTTAGAAGAGGTATGGCAGCGTGCATGTTGGGGCATAGGTGAGGCTGAATCCGAAGACAAAACGAGTGGGGGCAGATCGACTGGTCCCAATTCTGATTGTGTTGACGCTACAACCAAGACGGGATGATTTTTGACGAACAAGCGGCAATGAGCTAGGAGCAATCAACACGCAAGCGTTGAAGAAGCAAACTTGCATCCTGCCACATGAAACGCGGTGATTGGGAAAGAGATAGGGCGAGCAAATATTCTGGAATAACACCGAGGCCAGTCATGTTGGACGTGACGGGCTCGGACGGCTCGACCCAGGATATGTCATACATCCGTTACAGACGTGCAGACATTATGAGCGTGGCGTTGATGGAAATGAACAGAGTTGAGATTGTATGCAGTTGGTGTTTGGTGGTGGTGGTGGTGGTGGTGATGGTGATAATAGTGGTAGTTGGGTGGTGTGAGAGATAGGCATCTCGTATTGAGTTAAAATCTTACCTCAGGGAAAGTACCCTTGGAGAAGACACTGTGGATGTAATGTCAGCCTTGCGTGTTCATAGTTGTATCGTGGGTTGTGATAAGGTTAGACATCTAGCCAATCGAAGGGGGCGGAGCCATCATAATCTCAGGCCAGCCGCCAGCAAGATCGCTGATGCGACGCATTCCGACAGGCTCAAGATGATGTTGGTTGTCTTCGTACCCGTGCGCCTTCCCAAGACAGCACGATAAAAGGCTGAAGGCTGAGCCGAGCCACGGCGAGACGACAAGGCCACAAAGGCGACCCGAGCTGACAGTGGGGGTACCATGGCACGATAGCGGGATGACGGACGATAGAGAAGGGTCGGAATAGCAAGAAGGGAAAGACTTACATCAGCAGACAGGTCTTTCCACAAGCACCGTCACCGACGATAACGAGCTTCCGGCGGAGATCAGACATTGTGTGAGTGGATAGGGGGGGGGGGGGTTTGCGGGAGACTGAGATTAGGTTAAAGAGCGCGAACGCAGGAGGATAAATAAAAAAATAATTCAAAGGACTGAGAAGCTGGCAATCTCAGGTGTATCTATCTGCACGATAGTGTTTGTTCTGAGGCAGGTGGTAGTGGTTGTGGTTGTGGATGTGATGGATTGGTCTCTTTGGATGGGCTTGCAAAGAGAGGAATAGAAAGGAAGAAGAAGAGAGACGACTTCCAAGTGAAAGACAAGTTTATTAGAAAGGAAAAAAATAGAGGAGCTAGGAAAAAAGGAGGAAACAAATACTAGACTCTTTGGTTCTCAAAAAAAAAAATAATAAAAAATAAGACCAAAAATATTTGGGGGGGACCGGGTCACAGTAGGCAATATGGAGGAAGACAGGAGGCTAGGCAGGCTGAGGGCTGTGGGCACTGGACTACTTCTTGTTTTGGGCGTGGCCAAGGGCGCGTTTTCGTGTGGCTTTAGCAGTGGTTGGGAAAGCTGAAGGGGTGTCAGTAGAGGAGACCAAATCCAAGAGAAGAGCCGAGATGGGAGGGAAAGGAATGGGACATGTGGCAGCAGAAGGAGAGTGCTAGAAGTGCGCGCAGCCTTGGATTGGGAAGAGCCTGGCAGCTTAGCTACCAATGTACTGATGCTGGGCGCTGTGGCAGGATCACTGGAGCACTGACAGCCCCTGGATAGGCGTACGTAGTCACTATGAGATTCTGGACCTGCAACGGCACATGGAGTCACATGGAGCTAGGTGCGAATTTACACGCTGTAAATCTACTTAGGGATGGGGGCTTCTGGTGCTGATTGCAAAGCCGCCAGTCCTAAACGCAGCACCGAAAAACACACGGAGAAGTTTGCTATACATCCCAATGAAAATGGCGAGTAAACAGCCCGCGATCGGGATGCCTGGCCAGCGACATCATCGCGTCATACTAGCTGGCCTTGCATCAAGTGTTGAAAACAAAGGGGAGCCAGAGGCGGAGCTGAAGAGAGGAAGAGAGAGGAGAGCGGCAACCTGTATGGGATTGTGCAGTATGCTGCATAGTGGGTGCTAGGGCAGCCTATAGTGCACCATGCATAAAGAACTTGCAGCGGGCGACAGGCCCTGAAATCACAAACAAATACTACCGTTGAGTGCCGAGAGGTGCCGTTCTGCCAGCCAGCCAGCCAGCCAGCTAGTCTGCTTGCTTCCTACCTACGCCTCTGTATCTCCGTCAACAGCTAAGCAGCAGCAGCAGCAGCAGCAGCAGCAGCAGCATGGAATCGCCATTCCCACTCCCACTCCCATTCCCATTCCCATTCCCATTCCCATTCCCATCCCCATCCCCATCACCACGAATCTCTTTCTTTCCTTCTTTCTCTTCTGCATCTCTTGTAATTTGCCGTCGGCCTTTGATGCACACTTATGTGCTAGCCTCCAGGCCCCCAAGTCCCAAAGCGGCCTAGCGCATAGGTGCCATTCTGCCACACTAGCCAGTGTCAAAGTTGAGGCTAGCTAAACAAGGACATCCAAGCCCCCTTAAACTTGCTAGTACGCTCATGTATCTGCATAACAGCAGGCTGCAGGTAACAAAGCACAAGCACAAACACAAAGTTATCATAGGAAAACAAAAGCAACAAGGGAAACAAGAGAAACAAGAGAACCCGGAGAAAATACGCCTGTATTTAGCTCATGAAAACTTGGATATGTTGTAGGTCGAGAGTTGCTCGCCGGCTGACTGAGAGACTGAGAGGCTGGGGCCTGGAAGGGATGATGTCTGTCCACTTCCAGCTGTTCGCCTGATAAGTATGCCACAGCAGCAGCAAAAATAGAACCTTCTGGCACCCTGTCCCGCTGAGCGAGGACCTATGGCTTGAACGCCCACTTGCGAGCTAGAGCCTATAGCCATCACCTCCAGGCCATCCCGTGACGCAACCCTCTGCGTGGCCGCATAGCACCAGTCGAAAGCGACGGTCTCTTTTTATTTTGGCCTTACTTGTCCGAGATGGCGGCTTTAATGATTCCCTCTATCCTGCTTCCTTGCATTACTCAGACATGATCACGGCATCTGCAGAGTTAAAGCAACCCGGGATTGGACGAGGGAACCCAGGTGCAAGGCTGACTGCAGAGAGATAAGAGAGATAGGGAAGAAAAGTCAGACAAGGCTAGATAAAGCCCCCTCCATCAATCCCAACAACTGTCCTTTCCCTTCACTCCCATCGCTGCAGTTAACAAATCACGTCTTTTGGGGTTTGGGGTTTGGGGTTTGGGTTTTACCTTTTGTCTTTTGTCTTTTGTCTTTTGCTTCTCTCTTATTTTCTGTATTCAAACCCCTTGTTTACATTGCTCCAGAACAGATACGAACCAAATTTCGACTTCGGGGTATTGGGGGGGGCTTAGAGCCAATGGCCAATATCAAGCTCAATCAATACTACTAGGGACTAAACAACAACAACAACAACAACAACAACAACCCACAATCACAGCCCCAATGGACAATCCAGCAGCCGCTCACTTGACATGATGACCTAACCTGCCTTGAGGATGACATAGAAGACAGGCTTGGAACATGAATCCAGATCTGTCTCGTTTTGTCCTCCCCCTCTCACGCAGCAGCAAGGATATTGATATTGTTTCTAATACTTAGCCCCAACTAGTCCCTCTCATCTCTCCTTCTCGTTTGGCCCTATCTTTGCTTTTGCCCCCCCCCCCCCCGCGCGACGCTCAGTTTCTCGATATGCGCTGTAAAGAGGCAGCCCAAAAGCCTCAAAACATGATCCATGTTCAGGTAGGGTGGTACATCTGTAATTCACCAAATTTGCGACCCTAACTAGGGGTATCGTCTTGTAACTTGTCTTTGGGTATCGCAATATGAACTGGTGCTGAGAAAACAGGGGCTTAAGATCCTGCCCGTGTCTGTCGAGTAGGACGTGTTGCCAAGTTTCCGCATACGTATGTATATGTATGTACATTATATATTTACGCATTGGCGTACCTAGGCTTGCACATAAGCCATACATAGTGCACCATGTGTACTATTATGTGTACCTAGATAAAGATGTAGATGCCTATTAGGTAGACAAAACACACATGATTTGCGATTTGCATGACTTGGTAACCTGTGAGTTTCACGGGCAACACACATACACATAACACACACACACACACACACACACACATACACACAAGGTCCAACGCTCACCGCTTTTGCATTGCGATCTGACGAACCGAAGATGAGCGAAGGGGACAAAGGAGACAAGAGGATAGAAGAAAGACCATTTCTTTGTCTCCGATCCTTGTTATACATCCCGCCTTGTTTGCTGCGCGAACTGTTATTGTCCCCGTTGCTATCCGTGGGGTCGCCGTTCTTGTTTGCATATAGATCGATCTCTTTTTCTCGCTCTCTGTAGTCTTCCCATGACCAGGCGTTTTATGATTCACGCAAAAACAGCTGATCTTCCTCTGCTCACCCCAGCATCAAAGAAGTACCCGGGCGTCAGAGCCGGCCAAGGAGTAGTTTATCCAGGCTTGGATTTTCGTTGCTTGAGATTACCTAGTAAGAAGGGCAGACAGTCTCATTTCAGGTTCACCCATAAGCACACGCACGCACGCACACACGCACACATATACATATATACGGGCTAAAACAAGCCGGCTAGGCACATAACTAGAAATCAGCCTGTACTTCGAAGTCATTGAGAGACACACCTATCAAGCTTGTACAATGGGATCAGCCACTGAATATGAGAGGGCATTCGGCTTAGTGATAGCAACAAACAACGGAGAAGCATCTGCTTTATCTCACCTCTATAGTTGTCATTAGGCATAACTTGAAGGCTAATTAAGCTCTAATGAAGATTTGCCCTTCTAGGACAAGTATCGAAGCATGGACCCTCACAGTTAGAGGTGTCGCTGCATCTGACAGCAGCTGCCAGGTCCAAAGCTGCCAGCCCACTGTACTGGCAGCTGTCCACATATCTGACAGCTGTCGCAGCACGTGAGCGGAGCCCGGCCCTGTGAAGCCATCGCGAAATTTCACCGGCGGCGTCATATCGAAACCAGCGCTGGTTGGCAGCCACAAGATCACCCACGCACCGGGCCTACCCTGCTTTATTTTCTGTCCTGGCCATACGGGGCCAATTCGATACTGAAAATAGACTGGAACCGCAAAATCACCAACACACCTGGCCCTATTTGCTGTTGAATTGAGGGGGTGTCCACGTCCCTTTGCAATTTTGAACTACCTCGCTGTCTATTTCTACACCTGGCGACGTCTGATTTTGGGACTCCAGGTCGAACTCCCCCCGGTCAATTGTACCCTGATCAAGGTCTAGCTATATACAAGCGTTCATCAACTGCCACAACACAAAATGGACAAGGTTATTCGTCGGACGCACTTGGCTCAGCGTCATGCTATGCGTCGTAGATCCAAGAAGGCTGTTGTCAAACAAGCCGAAGCCCTCGTCAACACTAGACGGCAGGTGATTGATTCCACCCGTGAGCTACTCAATCAACGCAAGCAGGCTGTCCAACAGTCCCAAGACCTATGGAAAAAAGGACCATTGGCCCCAAATCTCGCCGCCGTGGGGTCGTACGGTATTGTCAACCAACCTTTTCGCCTAGATAATCGTGAGATTGTTGTACGCCCAGATATTGTCAAGGAGCGTTGCGAATGGGCGGGTGGTGTGCGTCTCTTGAGCTTGGCTCTTGGCGATAGAGTGGTTATCAAGGAAGGTCCCATGAAGGGCAAGATTGACACTATCATGGAGATTTCCCCAGAGACTGGCTGCGTGCGTTTAAGTAATCTGAAGGTAGGCGCTCCCAATATTGCCCATGGACTCCCTGCAAATCCCGGCAAAGAATGCTAACTGGCCCGTTTAGTACCGCTCCCGTGTCCCCGACTTCATCGAAAAGTTGTACCGCAACGAAACCGCCTTCAACCCCGAGATGGATAGTAACCCCGCTATCCCTATCTCCGCTGTGCGTCTGGTGTGTCCTGTCGTCATGCCTGGGTCGAATGTGCCCCGCGATGTGATTGCCGAGAAGATAGTCGCCCGCAATATCCGCCGTGACGACGTGACGGGAGTGACAGAGTGGGACCGTGTGATCCCTGGTCTCAACGTCATCATCCCATGGCCCGAGAAGGAGCGGCCCGACCACAAGACTAACGAGTGCGACACATTGCGTGAAGATGTCTTCGCTGAGACCTTTGTGCCCACACTACTGCGCCCACCTATGCCTGGTCAGCTTATCGATGAGCTGCGTGGCAAGTACTCGCCATTCCGTACGCGCCACGAGGAATGGTACATTGCTAAGAAGAATGCTGCCGAGGCTGAGCGTAAGGCTGCTCTTACTGAGGGCCCCAATAAAACCAAGACGGCCGATTCCATGCTGTCCCCCGCCGAGGAGGCCAGCAGAGCCCGCAAGGACGAGCGCAGGGCCCGTGGTCAGCCCGAGCTGTCGGAGGACATGCTGGCCAAGATCGGTGAGATCATGGCCAAGAATCAGTTGGCTATGCGGGAGGCGGCGGGAGTTGAGAAGGTAGAGAGCCCGCTGGCTAGCAAAGCCTAGAACTAACAGGTGACTGGGAGTTGCTAGAAAAGGCCATGTTTATTTTTCTGTATATTAACTGTGTATTACGTATTGAGAGTGCAGAAACAATCTTTCAAGCAACCAATCAATAAAAAGAAGAAGAAAAAGCACATTGATTGCAATTGTGCTAGTATTTACGCTCATTTGGTCCTGCTCACATCATCCATGTCCTGTATGCTTACACCAGAAAACGAAGCTCCATTTTATGCATTTTTGTCTATCCCAAATTCTGTTATTTACATTAACCCAGCAATGACAGGCGTTCTAGGGCCTTGATGATGGGCGGCTCCTGCTTTTTCTTCATGTTCCGTAGGCTGTCCATCAACACCGAATCGGCGCCCGACGGAATGAAAAATTCGCCCTCCATGCCCTCAACCACCTCGGGCTTCTCAGGCTCTGGTTCGTCAAAGACGGTCGCTCCTGCTATCTTACATGCATCGGTCATCTCTACAAAGAGCTTCTCTACTGCTCTTGCCCGCTCCTGCATATTGCGTCTGACTAGGGCTGCCACCAGCCGTTCCGTTTCTGCAAGCGACCCGCTCACACGCTCAATGAGACGTCGTACACTATTGATCAGATACTCTTCTTCGTACACCGTTCCTTTCCGGCCGCGAGCGCGCTTCTTTTCCTCGCGTCGGCGGTTCTTGGACGTAGCTCGACTGACTCCCGTTCCTACCGAGCCTACAGTCCCAGTGTACCGTGTAAACAAGCTGGCACCGCCCGTGCTCATCCGAGAACTGGCAGCTACCGATATGTCATCGGGAACATCGCCTCCATGCCTCTCGCCCTCATAAAATGCCAGCGGATCCTCGGCGGCACGTGTCCGAAGCTCCATAATACGTGGGACTTGGGCAGACAGCTGCGATTTGCACTGGGCTAGGAACTCGGTCGTGTTGCTCAGCGCCTCGACAATCCCTGGGTCAACTACAGTTGATAGCAGATCATGGCGATTTTTGAGCGTGACAATGCGGATGGCCGAGGCAAACAAGTAGCCCTTGCATAGGCAACGAACTGCTTCTTCCAAGCTGTCAAGATAATCTGCGTTGACTGCAGCAGCACCCTCATAGTCCTTGGCTTCGTAAAGTGCTTCGGCCAGTGTAGTAGCCAGATCCTGCATTTCACTAGCACTGAGGGCTGGAGTTTGGACCTGCGCATTGTAAAGACATTCTTGCCAGCACGATGCCCCCGCAGCACGGTAGCATTTGGCAGCCTCGGCGTGTTTGTTGAGCGACTCGTATGCAATGCCAGCTTCCTGGTTCTTAGAATTAGCCTCCAGATACTGGGCATACAACAACGTAAGTGCAGCATGCTTCTCGGAATCGTAGCGGAAGAGAGACAATGCTAGCTTGTGCATGGAGTGCTTGACAGTGTAGCTACAAAATTCCTCAAAAACACCTAAATCCTTGAGATGACCGAGTGCTTTTTCTCTGCGGCCCAAGTAGTCGTCAATAGTAAACTTTCTTCTGATTTCGGGAAGTTCGTGAAGGCTTTGAATGAACGGACTATACTCCCGTGGGTCTTTCTGTGACTGTTGGGCCACTAGAAGGGCCAAGGGGAGATTGTATAGACCCAAGGCGTGATCGTATAGCATGTTGACATCAACCAAGAAGCAAATGTGCTCAACGGCCTTTTCGGCTAGCTCTTCGTTTTCAGTTTGCAGCTGGGCTACAAGCAGAAGACCATCGTCTGTAGCTGGTGGCAGTTTGCAGACATGGGCAGTGATGATGTTCTGTAAGTTGGCCTCCTTCTTGGCCTGGAGAGCCTGCAGCACGGCGTTGCAAATACTATTTACTTTGCCACCCTCGGTTCCTTCTGGGGATTTTTGATCTGAATCCTTGGGCTGGCTTTTGGTGTCCCGATACATGGTCTGAGCAACATTCTCTTCTTTGAGAGAAGATAGGAAGAGATCAATAGAAGCGGCGGTCTTAACTTGTTCAAGGAATAAGTTTACATTGCTGAGAAACTGCTTGGGCTGATGGTCAAAGAGCAAATTCATGTCAACGCGATGCGTCCTGCAATGGCCGAATGCCTGTCCATACTCGTTCTGGTCAATAAGCTGGCGGATACCCTCTACAACCATGGCACGGGGGTATATGGTTTCCAGATTTCCACGCGGCATCTGCAGCACTAGACACATTTGAGTGGGAATAGCGGTAACTAACTTTCCGCCACGTTCAATGTTCCTGCAACGCTCATCAACTTCGGGATCATCGGCCGGAACTTCCATGACCTCGGCTGTTTCAGTGAGATGCACAAATTTGACAAGATGAGCACTGGTAGTGAACACAATATGGTTAGGTGTGATGAGGAAAGATGTGCAGTTCTTTGCAAGGATCCTTTTCCCGGCATACAGCACGCCGTTTCTCGAGAGACCCACGCCTATTTCGGAGCCATTGACAGCGATGACGGCCCAATTCGGTAAGTTATTGGGAAGAACAGCCATGGATGGGATGATGCAGCCTAGCTCAGTATCTACCCGGAAGATGTTGCCTGAGCTCTCAGCCCGAAGAAATCCGTTGTTGGATGGAATGCCAAGAGCGACCGGAGGCATACCCTCTAGCTCCATGTCCTTGATAATGGCTACATCTTTGGATGATAGGTCAACAGTTATGAGATTGAGCGATGGCGAATTCTGCTCCCCTGCTTCAGTTAAGATAAAATGGCGCGGGCCAACCGGGGAGATATCGATAATTGTTTGCCATAGTTGAGCCGAAAGTTCGATCTTGGCAACTGGGAGGGCGGCAGCAAACTTCCCATTCTTTGTCTTAATTGCATAGAACTCTATGGTGGATCTGTTGACAACGGCCAGGGCAGAGTTGTTTGACGAGAAGGCAACATGAGAGATAGGAGAGTTTGCCGACAAGGTCAACAGCGCCATTGGAGGCGGGACATTTGCGGAGGCAAAGGGGGTCACAAGTAGTGACGTGCCATCAATAACCGCAACTGCGCCGAGATCCTTCGGGGGAGTCAGAGAGCCACGTGCAATAGCAAAAGCATATTCAACCGCATAGATGGCAGAGTTTGAGGCCATCGCTAGCATAAGGGGCTTTTCTGAATGCCAGGAAATTTGGCGAATGGGTCTCGTGCTAGAGAAAACCTGCTTTAGGTACCAGTGATAGTTGCCCATCGTCCACAGCTGCAGTTCCCCGTCCACATGGATAGCCAGAACCGTTGAATCGCAGTTCCAATGCAGCCTGACATTTTGAGCCGTGCAATCACGCAGCATAAAGTCGCCATGACGTAGGCCATTACGTTCAAAAAAGACAACCTTAACATCCTGGCCAATACGCTGCACTCCAGCAATCAAATTCCCCGACGGTCTCCAGCTGAGAGCAGACTCAAGTCCGTCTACTGGCTCGCTGACACCATCCAGCATGCCGTCTCGGGTATACACTCTGATAGCGCGCCTGCTACCATCCACGGCAGCATTGATAGCAACACAAGTAGCATCTCCATGCCAAGTAATGGTGGTTGCTTCGTCCTCGTACGGGCTAGGCTGGCCCTGGTCTACCTTGAGTGGAATCGTGGGATCACGAAGCGCCTTTGCGCCCCGGCCCTCAAACTGAGTTTCCTTTTTACCCCAGCCCACCGAAACATGTTTGGAGAGTGACAAATCATCGGCAGTCATAGGAAGCTCGGCCAGAAGACTAAAGTCGCGGCCCATGAAGCTGACTGTGTTTTTCTTAGAGACGATGACAAGAATCTCTTCGTCGGGAGACCAGCAAGCCGCTGAAATTCCAGCATCAAGAGAACCGATGATTTCAAGAGAAGCGGGGGCATCGGCGGCGGATGAGTCGCTCGGCTCTTGGACAGTTACAATGTCTCCACCGGCGAACACAACGCAGGTGGTGGCAGTATCACTTAGGTGATGTAAGTCAACGATGGAGTCATGGCTCAGATCAGGCGTTGGGGGAGGTGCTTCCCACGAGGTAATAAGCTCTTTCCTGTTATTATACAGACAAGTTAGCATAGTGATTGAGCAGACAGAGAATCATGTGCCAGGTTGCGTACGTCTTAGCCTTGACATTCATCCGAGTCAAAGAGACAGTGGCACTAGTTACGGAAGGCCCGCTGGAGAAAACCACATTGGACTCAGCCGGGTCCCAGCACAGCTTTGTTATATCCTCAGAGACCGCATCTATTGTTGCATATCGGATAGGCTTGAGGTTATGCATGGCGAAGTAGTTCCTTCAACACTGAATTTCTTGATTGTGGGGTGGCACTTGGGCCAGACACAGCGAGGAAATGCCGAGGACGGTCTGCTATTTTTGAATGAAATCCGGTCTCAAGATTGAAAAGGACTCCGTAGTAGGCTATCGGTAGCCCTACTAAAACTTAGTAGTAGTGTCGACCTGTGTGAGGGTGGTGACAATGACAATGACGATGCTGCTTAGTCGCGCTGCTCATGGAAAAAAAGAAGTGGGGAGGGCCCCACCATGGCTGATTAGAAAGCTTGTTGCACTCGAGATTGGCTAGACAGTACCCAGTACAGTTGAGGCGCGAAGTGCGAGCCCGAGACTAGAATAAGCATCGGTACTAAGCTAGTGATAGAGTCTAGGATGATATTACATCGAATATACGTGCATATGTGAGATCGGCATTGGGGCCACGCGCTCCTCTGCTCAGCTCGGTGAGTCAAATTAACGATGGCCAAGAATGCCTAGGGTTACCACATTTGCAATAGGGTTGCACGGACAAGGAAGCAACAACCCCTCTCCTGCTGCTGTCTGGCCGCGTATGGCTTAGACTTTTTTACTCTGGAGTCTTTTGTTTGTACTTTCCCTCAGCTTCTCCAACATGGAATCTTCAGACTCCAATTCTCAACAGAAATGAAAAGTCAAACAAAGGGGCAAGAGAGAAGCTGTTGCAATGGCAAGAGCCACGGCTTGACGGCCAACAAGGTTAATTCACGTAACTACGTACCCGTACCATACACGAGGTGTCTGGTCTGTCTTCATCCCGGCACTGTATTTTCCCTGCTCACTGTTCGCGTCCATTACATCATAAAACGGGTGCCATGGCTCGCATGAATCAAGTAAAAAAATCTTTTTCATATCAAAGCAAAAATGGCTTCATTAGAGGGCAAGACTAGAAGGAAATCCGGAATCCTTGGTCTTGCAAACCCTAAAGCAGCTAGTCAGTCACTTTCTGGCTTACAGCTTATGGCAGGAACTTACACAATCTTCTTCTCCCTCCTTCCCCCAACAAAGGACTAACCAACCAACAAACGACACTGTCTCTTGCCTCATTCGCTCTTTCCTTCTTTCCTTCTTTCCTTTGCCCCTTAAACTAGTATGTGTCGATATTTTGCCGACCTCAGCTGATGAGACGAACAAAAGCGTAACACTAGCAACATATAACAGCCAAGATTTTCCAGTCTTCCCACTTTATGGCCTCTTCTCGATTCTAGACCTCACCACCCATTCTATCATCTGATTGATCTCAAGCATCATATAGTCTTGTCTATACTTGGACTCGCCCATATGAAGCTGAGTTGATTCACCACCTAGACTGGGGTGTTTTTTATTCCCCCCCACAAGCGTCAATTCCAAACTCCCTTTTTTTTTTATAAAGCTTCTATCGGTATATAGCCATCGCGTTTCTTTGAGCCTTTTGCCCTTTTCGCCAACCACTTGTCGTTTCTCACCATGGACGAGGCATACAACAAACACGCCCGTAAGAACCGTTCATTAAACAACCTCAACTTTTCTAGCATGGCTCCAGTCACCTCTCGGATGACCCCGATGGATATAGCCCCCAGTGCCGAGGCTAATGCCGAAGCAGAGGGATTTCCCTTCTACCAAACACCGACACCTACAACTAATGGTCACAACAGCGCCTTCGGCTCCCAAAATCACGTCCACTTCTCGGCTCCGGTATCCCCATCGCATGGCACCCAGGGAAACGGGAACAACAGTGCCCTGACTCCAATTAAACCCAGACGTCCCGCTCTTATGGCTAAGAGCAAATCGCATGCCAATTTTTCTACCCACAGGCAACCCTCATCGTCAAGCCAAAATCCTCGCCTTAATTCTAAACGCCCACCACCCCTGGAGCGCCAGGATAGTGATTGGCTCCCGCGCGCTGGCGCTGTCATGGCTAATTCAGCCCGCGAATTCAAAGGCCAATCGTGGCTTGTGTCACGAGACTCGTCGACTAGCTTTACCAGCCTACATAGTGGCAGCCGCTTTTACGATGGCAATGGGGATGATAACGACGAAAACATTGTGGGCTACCAGCGATCTCATGCTGAGAACGAGCGCATACCTGAGACTAGGGCTAGCTTAAAAAAGGGCAGCTATCCGGCCTCAGCCATGGCGTCGCCAAGTGCTTCTCGGCATGGTTCACGCCACCACAGTCGCAACCATAGTCGTGTGAGCTTTGCAGGCTTGACATCCACCCAAACAGAACCTGAGATAGCGGCTAGCAAGACCAAGGATCGACTGATGCTTGAGTCAATGATGGGGCCGGACTTTGTGGCACTTGACGACCGACTAGAGGCGGAGGAAGTGCTTCGTGAAAGCCAGGGCTTGCACCCCAATCCACAGGACGAAGAAGCAGCCGTGCGTAGGCTTATACGGGAGGGTGTGACACAGTCCTCGTGGATAAACATGTTGATGGGTTGGAACTTGAGTGCCGAAGGCGGGGCTGACCCAGAGGAATGTGAGGAGGATCCTCAGGAGGATAGGCTGTTCAACCCTGATCGACGGAGGGTTTTCCAGAGGCATTTCGAGGGCGTATCAAATATTCCGGAAGAGCGTATTGAGCCACCCAAGACTGATGAGGGCGGCTGGAGTGATGCAGCATGGCTGCTTAGTGTGGTTTCCAAGGTCATTCTGTAAGTGAACGACTTTGGGGGAATCCACTAGCTTTTTTTCCCACCGTTTTTTTTTGCCTATCTCTTTTCTCTTCCTTCGATGTAGCTGTGTGTTTATGCGTGTATATGTGTGTGCCCATTGCATGCTACAGTACCTTCAGGCCAGGCAGGTCCTTTGCTGGGGGCTTAAAAGGTCTTGTACCTTTAGACACTTGGCTCGCACTGTATTGTCCTCATGTCCATACCCGGGCCTCGTTTCTGTTTTTTAGTATTATATAGCAGACCCTATAATACGCGGTATCAAAGTGTGTGTATATGGACATACCAGTAAAATCGACGAAAGAGCATTAGCCAGAGTGACTCGCACCTTTTCAACGCATGGATGCCTGGCTAGACGCGTGGTAGCAGATACTTGTCATGTAAGTCTTTGGACAAGGGGCCGGTGGGTGCTTCGGATGTACAGTACATAGGAAGCGTACAAGTGCATCTAAGTATCTATACTTGCACTCTCGGCCCAAGTACTTGGGCAGGCTTTGGCACTTCTTTCCCTTCAATAAGTAGGCTTTGGTGCTAAAAAGACCGCTCAAGTCTTAGTAGTTGGCATGATACCTTCTAATAGTAAGTAGTGCTGGCTTGTTTGTGCTGTACATCACCTCAACATGACACTTGGTGTCGATTTGCTGCCCCCTAGACCACTGAATCCAGCCCTAGTGGGTGGATGTCTGAGTGGACATATTTTCACGTCTCCTGCTTCTGGCAAGGAAGGAAATTGCAGAGAATCTATGCACCCAAATGCGTGTTTGGATGTAGCGAGAGAAGAGGTAGGGTCAGATGGACACCCAGCGGTAACAGGACGATGGTGGATGGTTGGCTGGCCTGCTGGCTTGTCCTTGGACTTTCTCCTCCATGCATCCGCTTTCCATCCCCTTCGCCTTTTGCTTCCTTCTCTCCTCCCCCCCTCTTCTTTTGGAGTGGAGTGTGCATTCTCGAGCAAGGTCATGGTGTCTTATCAAATGAGAACAAGAGACACAAAGAATTAAAAGGATTGGCCGGAGTAGATTCCCCGGCCCGCTCTTATTCTGCCTGTACTGCAGTGGCTGGCCAGACCTTGATCCATGGGCTCTTGCGGTTCTTCTCTAGTCTTATTGGACAAGAGAACGAGCAGGAAGCTAGCCTCAAGTATAGGCTAGGCAAGCAGCTAGAGTAGGGTACACGTAACGAGGGGGGGGGGGGGGGGGGAAGGGAGGTAGGCGGCGGCCCATCATGTACTGAAGGG
>JAXASZ010000241.1:0-33509 GCA_038407095.1 Ceratocystis destructans
ACACATCGCCCCCCCCCCCCCCCCCCCCCACAACCAAACCGAAACCGAAACCAAAACTCCCTTGTCGTTTTCCCCCTCTATCTTGCCGACCAGTTTATAATGTGTTGTTGACTCTTTCGTGCTCAAATTATGCCAAGTAGTTGGGACGCGACGTGACTTCAAATGGGATGATCATGTCTGTCACGCGCTTGATGTGGTAGTGCTTGGCCTTGACCATGGAAATAGCTAGTTCATTGGCGGGACAGCGAATACCAATTTCGCGGGCTCTACGCACGAAATAGCCATTTATGAAGTCAATATCAGTAGGTAGACCGCGACGTACCTGCAGGACCATTTTGCTAGTGGCACCGCGACGGTTGCGCAACTTGCCGAAGCATTCTTTGCGTATGCCCTCGCCTTGTACAAGAACGCGCAGTATAGGCGAATGGTGCAGCTCGGGTAGGTTGGCAATGACGACCTCAAGCTCGTTGATAAGGCTGTTGACCATGCGCGAGCCCCAGTTATTGTGTGAAAGCTGGTTGTAGCTGCAATCGAGTGCGACACAAACAGGATCGATAACGGCGGCAAAAATGAGGTGACTGAGCTTGGAAGCGAGCCAGCGGTCGTAGAAAGGCATGATAGCATTGAAGTTGGGTGTGGCGCGGAAGGCCTCGATCATGTCATTCTGCACGGTGCGGGGGTCTTGAATGATGCCTAGCGGCGGCACAGTGGTGGTTAACCGTGTGCGGAGACGCTTGAGCTTCTCGGGGTGATCGCGATCCCACATGAGACGGGAGTCAATTTGGCCGAGGATGTATGTGGGCCTATTTTCCGGATCTGGGAAAAGCTGTTCGTCTAGCCTCTCGGCAAAGCCAAGGCCATCGTCTATTAGACATATTGACGTATCTTTGGTAATACGATGGGCCAATGGTTGAAGGTTGTGGAAGCTCTCAACGGTCTGCCCTGTCACTAACAGGTTTTTGATGGGACCACCATTGTCGTCAGCTGTGGCGGGTACAATGGGCGGATACTTGAGCTTCCGGGGATTGACTTCGGTGAAGAGGGGCTTTGTTTTAATTTCATAGACATCATCATAGTGGTCCCGGAGATTTTTGGAAACAAAAACAGAGGCTTGTGTGGCTCCAAGAACATGTAGGTCGCTGCCGCGGGATTTGGTGGCTATGACGGGAGGTATTGAGCCGGGAAGAACGGGTGGTAGTACGATATCAGCACTGGTACTGGTATTGATAGTTTCGTTGGGATAGGTATTGGTAGTGGTGATAGGATTACTGCTGGTATTGTTGCCGTGTTCTGGAACATCTGCCTTAACGTGGGAGTTTGTGGCAGCTGCAAGTTTATCTTCCTGTTCTTGTATAACATTGTCATCTTGGCGGACAGGCTCAGTTGAGTATTTCCTAGCAGAGCCTGGCAACAATAACGTGCTGTGATTGTGATTGCAATGGTTTGCTGACCGGGGCGTCCTTGTTAATAGGCAGACAGAGTTGGGAGCGGTAGACCGTGGTAAAGTGGGTAACGGGGTCGAGAATGAAGAAACAGAGGCCGACTTGGAGTGGTACTGGCATCGTGTATTATGAACTGCGGAGCGAAGGACGTTGTTGTAGGTACAAATGGCCACCCGGCCTGCAGCCGTACTACCGGGGCTGCATTGTGGGCGGATGTGCGGTATTCGAGCCGTAGCTCGTGGAGGGAGTAAGCAGGCCAGAGTGGCGGATTAATGGGGAGAGGGGGATAAAGGAGCGGAAGACCAATATAGAGTCAACGGAAAAGAAGTAGAGGCAGAGACGTAGAGACCCTTGCTCTAGGCCCTCGGCATTGTGTGATGTACGGTATATATAGTACTTGTAATGAAGCGTAGCAGGTTAACTAACTAACAAAGAAACGCAGGACTCTAGAGGAAAAAAAAAAGAAAAAATAATAGTTCGCTGACAGGTGTTGTCAAGTGACAGTACAGTACAGGGGTTATGGACAAGGCTGGAAGAGCAAGGCTGAAACAGAAAGCTATGGTGGGGGTTAACGTCGTGCTAGGATGAGAGTTTGGAGAATTTGAAGAAAGCAGAAGTGTTTTCGAGTAATTCTTTGTCTTTGGCCTTTCGTTCGCATTCAGTCCTTTGTTTTTGAGATGCTCATACAAGAAGTAGATAGCAGCTATTGTCCATTTGTAGCATGGCTGTCCTAGCCCCCACCCACGGGCAGATGCATGAACCGGGGCCTGGGATGGTAGTAAATATATATCCCGTTAGTTGCATATCATATCGATAACAGGCGTCTAGCAATCGGGCTTGGTAATCTTTTTTTAATAGACGTCTTTCTCATCATTTGCTCATCGTCTAGCATAATAAATAAACAAACCTCGCCGAAGTTATGTCTGTCCGCGACATCACAAAAGATCTGAACAAGCTCGATAAGCAAATAGATGCGTTGGATGATGCGCTGAAACCGCTGTTCAAAGCTCTCAACGAGAGTGCCTCTGGTATGCTGCTGCTGGATCGCGCAAAGCTATTCACACTGGCTAACTATGCCCTGGAGACTCTGATCTTTGGTAGGACACCCTCCCCCCCTTATTTAACCCTACGGCTGGACACAGGCTAGAATAGCCAGAGCAGTCATGGTGACAGTAGTGTTGTGGTCGCTAACATGACTTTCCTGTAGCTGGTCTCCGAGTTGATGGCGCCGACGCTATGGACCATCCTGTCTTCAAGACTGAGTTAATGAGAGTCAAGCAGTACTTTGCCAAGATTGAAGCCGTTCAAAATCCAGGCGAAGCCGAAGCAGTGACGTCGCAACAGCAACAGCCGAGTGTCGGATTAAATACAGAAGCCGCGACACGAATGATCAAACATGGACTGGTATGCACGTCTGGCCTCTTTATGAGGCTCTACACAACCCTGGAAACCCAATACTTAAGCCAGCAACGTTTGATACAGTGCCTCAACTAACAATAATGTTCTCTCGTCTAACCACCCACAGTCTGATGATCCCGTACTAAAAGCCAAGCTTGCGGAGCAAGTAGCCAAGGAAAAGGCCAAGGCTTTTATGCGTTCGCTTGGAAGCGCCAAGAGACCACTAACAAAGGATGACGAGTCCAGCGCAACTACAGTAGCGACAGCAGCATCACAATCAGCAAACTCGAAGACAATAGGCGATGAGGCCGAACTGAACAGTGGCAGTGGTGTTAAAACGAAAAAGTCGAAGACTCGGAGTAATGAGGCATCGCAACAAGAGAGATCGACGCCAGTATCAAAGAGGAGAAAACAAACGTAGATTTTTATTGTTTGCAGGAGGGTTAGGAATGAGAATGCGGGAACAGCAAACAAGAAGAGATGATGAGAGGAGAGGAAGAGAGCTACATCCTGATCTCCAATACGGAGATATTGCATTGGGCATGTTCGTTGTGCCGTGATAGCTCTGAACCCCGATAACAACAAGGCTTATGATGAATAATACACGGAGCCTCTGTTGACTTTGGCTTGGAGGGGGGGATCGAATTTTCTCACAGGAGAAGTGGTAAAGCCGTGCTTATAAGTGTGAAATTAAACTAAATTATGCTACTTGTTTGACAAGCCTGTGTTTTCCGATTGTCACCGGCCGAAAACGCGGTCGTAGATCATATTGGACAACGGTAGCATCTAAAGCGAGTGGTGGACCACCCAGATAGCAGTATCCTTGTATTAGTCGTTGCTATTCAACTGTCTGTAACTTGAGAAAAGCAGACTAAGACGTTGGATACTGGAGTATGCGGTCGTAGTGCAACATGTTGGTGGCATCCAGTAATAAGCTTGATGTTTTTCGATTATTGGAGCGCAGAGAGGCTACCTGAAGGGGATATTTGAGCATTGAAGATTGACTGGTATGAAAGTGATATGGGATAACTGATATGCATACACATGCCAGTAACCTGAAAGTGAGTGTTGATGTGAGCTTTGCACCGCGCTATATAAATGTATCACGTGTGGAAATATATGCCTATCCGTCGGTAGTGATGTGGATAGGCAGGAGCAGGAAGGAGTTGCTTGTTATATAGCGGATAGCACAAAACGACTAAACGCTCACCTTTCTCATGAAGTCCCTTTACATTTTTATTATTCCTTTCTATGTAGCTGCATATCCCGTTGGCGGCTTGGCTCTATACTTCGTCGTTCATGTCTACTGTGAGCAGGAAGCTTATGCCTTCTGTGACTGTAAGATTCCGGACATCATCATTAACATCATCACGACCCTTATAAAGCCCGCGCCTCTGCTTTTCAGCTGGATGGCGGCTACAAAATCTTGCAACTTCTCACAGCAGTCTGTGCTATTTCTGTTCCATATCTATCTCCCACAGCGAGATCTCAAACTTTACCTGTATATCGAAAGGTTCTTTGCGGCAATGTCTGTTCATAATCTTAACTTGCCAATGATAAAAACATGGGTTTTGTATTATGTGCCTTCCGAAACCCTATAGTCGTCTTTAACTTACTATCATGGATTAGTACACGGAAGGGCCCCCTACAGGGATAGAATTATGGTTTGTAAGGGATTCTTGGCTGTGTGAGTTCTTAACGTGATCAGTGTTGCAAGGAGCCAAGATGACGGGACTCTGACGAGTGCTGACATACAAGTAGCTAGTCCATGGATGAAGAAATTGACTACGCCAAATGCTTTCAAAAGTTTTGGGCACTATTATAACTGAGACTAAGAACAAGCATGGACGTGGAAAGATCGAGATGGATTATGCTTACTTTTACAGCCAAGACTATTCCATATGTTGGTGTGCATTCGTATTGGAGAGGCTTTTAACAAGTAGTGTCCTGGCTCCTGTTGGAATTATTAATAATATATGCAAATAGGCCTCGCACAAAAGTCTGCACTCGGTTTATGTAGCCTATGGATATAGTGCTATGTTCATATGGATATATCCTGGTTCAAGTGAAATCTTTTGACAGTAGTAATTGGTATGGCATGGCGATGAGCTCTAGGGATGAAGCGGCTTGGAAATACACATTTACAAGACATAAAATGCTTGCTCCATAGGAGAGCTACACCGAAGAAAAGGAGGGAAGAACAACACTGAAGGAATGTTTGTAGGAAGGCTAGCTGGTATAGTTGAGATGTCCATTTTTGCCCAACAGCGGACTCATGCTATCCGCCCCGAGAATGGTAAGATGGTAGATGATATGCATACAGCTTCATCGCAAAGCAAAGCTAAGTTCGATGACGCCAGCGTCTGTAGTGTCTTGTAGCTTGTAGGGTCAAAACGGATGTTTCCTGGACTTCTATCTTTGATATTATGCAAAGAATTGCATAATATCGGATTATAAAGAGATTTCCATCTCAAGTCATGTGGTTAAGCAAAGACGTTGTAGGGACCAAAGTTATTCGAATATGAAAAAAGTTGGAAAGGACTGCAAGGATATTTCGGCTGGCTGGAATGGCTTCCATGTCTGTAGTCGATTTTCGGCAGACTGACGCCCTGAAAGACCAGTATCATACTGAATAAAGGTATGGGTGGCTTTCATGGCTAGCCTTTACACATTTATCAGTGATTATGTGCTTGAAATGGATACAGTCTATTGCCAGTTGGGTTGCTGACGAAGACTATAATGAACGGCGCGCACAGAATGTCTGCTCTTTTTTAGAAACTGAAGCGACAAACTGATGGATGGGCGAGTGGGGACTCGTGTGTGAATGAGAACCAAGATGAGTTAGTCTAGTCATGCTTTTCCGAACGCCGGTCAAGATCAGAGCCCTCATCAGCCTCAGAGCCACTATAGCCCCAACGGCTCGCAGAGGCGTCAGAGTCCTCAGAGTCATCATAGCCCCCATAGCCCCCATAGTACGCATAGTACTCATAGTCCTCATAGTCCTCATAGTCTTCAGAGTCCTCAGAGGTCTCAGAGTCCTCATAGCTTTCAGAGTCCTCGGAGCTTTCAAAGTCCCCAAAGCTATCAGAGCCCCGACAGTTCTCGGAGTCCCAAGAGTCGCAAGAGCTTTCAGAGTCGTCGGAGCTTCCTAAGATCTCAAAGTCGTCATAGTCCTCATAGTCCTCAGAGTCCCAAGAGCCTTCAGAGTCCTCATAGTCCTCAGAGTCCTCATAGTCCTCAGAGTCTTCAGAGTCTTCAGAGTCCTCGGGGTCCTCAGGGTCCTCAGAGTTCTCAGAGGCCTCAGGGTCCTTGGAGTCCTTGGAGTCCTTGGAGTCCTTAGAGTTCTCAGGGCCCTCAGAGTCCTTAGAGTCCTCTAAGTCTCCAATCTCCTCGAAGTCCTCGGAGTCCTCGGAAAGTTCATTGTCCTGCTCCTCGAGAAATAGAGTATCCCTTTGATTCTTATCATCAAATGGCCACTGAGATTTAGGGGTAGAAATGGCCTCATCCGATGAATCGAAAGAAAAGTAGATGCAGTTCGTGTAGACTACGAGGTCCCAGTCGCTGGTATATCCATAGTTTTTCAATAGGATTCTCTGGGGTGATTGGTTGGTGATCATCCGCATCAGCTGGTAGTACTCAGTGAGAACGATAAGATCCCATTCCGCGTCACTAGGGACAAGTACCACTTCATCCATAGCATCAATATCGCGCCTTCTGTGGATAATAGTGATAAGCCCGTCGGTTTCTGGGTCATCGTTGACATCAAAGGTTATCCATTTCATATCCCCGGGCTTGAAGCCCTCCTTCTGGCACAGCGTTATGTAGATTTCTGCCAGACTGAGCTTATTGTCATGCATTGGTTCGTGATCGTTGTTGGCAATGTAGATAGTGGCAGCCTTGGCTTCTGGGGTGAATCCAATGGCGTTGACATACTCGCGGCCATGGTATAGATAGGGGGAGCGGATCATGTGTAGATGATCTATGGTCTTCAGCTCGTAGCCATGGTCCTCAATGAAGTTGGTTTGATAAAGTCCAAGAAAGGACAAAACCGCTGGTAAGTAGGAGAAAGGAGATTTCATTGTTCACCTCAAGTAACAACGGAATGGCTGTAGAAGAGTTTGGGGTAGAAGTGCTTGGTGTTGCGAGGTTGCTATCCGAGGCTTTTCAACTTCCAGAGTCTGTGGGCATACCCGATTTATCTATTCGTTTCTCGGCAATCGCTCCAAGTTCACGTTAATGTCAAGCGGAACTTAGTTGATGTGCTATTTTTTAGTATAAAAATAAGCTGAGCTACGGGTCAACAATAATCT
The DNA here is from genome assembly GCA_038407095.1 of Ceratocystis destructans. NCBI lineage: Eukaryota > Fungi > Ascomycota > Sordariomycetes > Microascales > Ceratocystidaceae > Ceratocystis > Ceratocystis destructans. Next base: position 7,151 of record JAXASZ010000241.1, read on the forward strand.
GTGCTGTTTAGTTCCGGCTCAACGGAAATTCGTGCAATATAGACTGGATAAAATAGAGCTGCACGCTCAGGTACACGGAAGCCATGTGCAACTTGATATGCAGCTTCTAGGCAGAAACTAAGAGAGATATGTCAGGCTGGACCATAAATTGAAAAAACAGGCCGGTCGCCCTGAAATAGACGGCTACTGCTTGAACTGCACTTGGGCAGGATGTGCATGCTTAGTCGCTGGCTACTGACTTCTCCACGGCAAGATTTAAAAACAAGCGTGCTGCTGCACGGAAGCTGATTGAGAAGGGGCTGCATTTATAGGACATGTTTGTTTGGCACTGATTCTGGTAGTAGATAGGTCCAGACTCAGATTTTCAATATCTGACTGGGAAGAAAAGGACGTGTATCGTCGTGCTGATAGTCTGACGAAAAACACCCATAGTCACAAAACAGGTAGAAGCTGCAGCAATATCAGACGAGGAGAGTAGCAAATAGAGTTAGTTTGTATAGGAGCTATTAGAAAGTCGCTGTTGGTACTAGTAGGATGCTTGAAGAGAGCAAGGCAAACTGCGACACAGCTTGTGGACAAATGTTATGGCAGAGGCATTAAAGTACACAGCCTTTATATTAACGAGCGCAAAGCTAGTATGGAAAAAATCACTCTGGATAGGGACTGCGAAGGGAGCATGATTTTCGACGCCATGATATGGGGTTGCTACTTGACTGACATAAAAATAGACGCAGGACTGTTGATCGAATGGCATTTCTACCTAGGTGGGTGGTCTCTCTGCGAAAGGAGCAATTCTGAATAACGCCCGGGTTTACATTGCTATCCGAGAGACCGAGAATTTAAACGGAAATATTGGAAAAAAACAAGAAAACAAAGGAAAAAAGCGAAACCGGACATAAGCCTTAAAGAGTACAACTAGGGCTGATACTGCATTGAATAGTCTGGGAGCTCAGGGCAAACTAGGGCTCTTCTTGTACCTTTCAGCTTTTGCCCCTCTAGACACAGCAAGTAAACATAAGGTTAGAACAGAAGGTGAGTGTGTCAATGTGGCCGTAGCAGCAGCAGCATAGCACCATGGAATTACCAAGCAGACTGTTGCAACATGTCTGTGTTGTTTTCCGAGTTAATTTGGTGGTCAGTTCTCTGGCTCTCCACAACTTCGTATCTATATCAAGTATTCACCCGAGTGGAGCTCGAATCTCCGCGGATACGACCAGCACGTGATCCGTGTAACGCCCCCATTTATAAAGCCCCCAACGAGAAGGTTTACATCCATCCTGTAAGTGTGGTCAGACCTGTGTCGGCTTTGATGGGATTTGGGTAGGTGAGGAGCGACTCTCATGAAGCCGACACGCTCGGCAATTTCACCTGTCCTCCGCTCTTCTTATTGATGTGCTTACGCTACCATTCTATACTTCCAGAATGGCCCACCTCGCTGTGACGACATAGCGATGGCTCGTGCTTCAGTATGCAAACCGCCAAGTTCAGCCTACGGTGCACGGAGCGGTATGCAGCCCAGGCTCATAGACAAGTTAGCATCGGATGGTGGGCGCTACATAAAATTTTATACTGGCTGGAGTCCCGAGCCACGTCTTGACACTGGTGATGTCTTGGTTGGTATCGAAAACGTGAAGCGTTGTGGGAAGAATAGGAAGTGGTAGTCAGGGCGCTATTGAATCGGTAGCCCAGACCCATCGAAAAGCAGAAAGCAACCAACTTTGTTTCGTTGCTGTTGCATCCTTACACCATTGCACCTTTAAACTGGCATCCTTGTATCCTCTGATAGGCGCTAGCTGTAAAACTGCCCTGACTATTCTGCGTGACTTGGGCCCCTGTTCTTTGAGGATGACGGTTATAAGTTGCAGAACATGGGACACACATATGGTACTTTCACCTGAATGTCTAGAAAGTTTCTTGTATCTTGGGTTGAGACAAGGATTGCGGCTATCTACGTGACGACAGAACGACCAGGGGCGGGACCAGGAAGATAAGCTAGCTCTGTCGGATACCTTTGTTTCCCTTTGCCAAATAAAAAACCTTGGGTCTGACGATATGGGAGCGCTGGTATTATACACTCATGAGGACCTGAAAGTTAACGGGGATAGCACCTACTTTATGGACTGCATTTGCATTTTCTTCTTGGCACCAGCAGGCGAAGCTTCTGCTACTGAGATGGGTACAGCTGATACCGAGACTCCGGCCACCGAAACTCAACCACTGGTTGATCGTGAGGATGAGGAGGCTACACTCAAGGCCAAGCTTGCCGAAGAAGAGTAAGCTACAATCAGTAAGTATGTGTATGATCGACGTTTAGCTGCCCGTGATGTGGCTGGAGCTTTGGCTTCTTCGTCTTAGCCAGGTAGCCTTTTGGAAGTAGCGTATTCCTTTTTTGTTCTTCTTTTTCTTTTTCCGGGCGAGAAAGCATGCAACACAAGCGAGGAGGGGGCTTTGCAACAAGAGCATAACTATGCTTGCACTTTCAGCACTCCAGGCCGTACAATCCACCACGGTAATCTGAGGCATCCCTGGTTAGCACCTTTTATCATAAACTGGCGTGGTATTTGCTTCTGAGCTACTGCTTCGGTGGCGGAGCTCACTTGACTAAAGGTGAAGCATATTCTGTAGATGGTATGACAGCCAGAGCTCGAAAATCCGAATATCTGTCAGCTTCAGAAAAGAGTCGTTGTCTAATAGCGCCTAATGTATAGTTATGCCAAGCGATTGGCTTCATGAACCATGACGGTTAACAGCAAAAGAGAAGTGACCGAGTTGTTTATCAGCAACTATGTATGCCTAACCTCACCTTGTCCACCCTAACAATGGAGCTGCAACTCAAACATTTCGGTACTTGACGGTCTAAAGAAACACCTGCTGTATGGTAGTGCCTGGTTTTGAAAAATCAAGGCGCATAAGCTAGTGGGCTGCCTTTTTAATTCTGTATCTCCGATGATAGTACACTGAATTGGTTTAATCAAACTGAAAGAAGGGTCTATTTTATGAGCTAGAAATTCTTACACAAAGTCGACAAGTTGATGAACGTGATTCTCCGGTATAATGACATACTTCCATAGTGATTACTGACGGCTAGAAAGATTTGGTTTGCGATGACTTCCTGTACTTGCTGAATTACCGGCTACTGCTCCTCACCATGGGATCCACCGGCCATATCACGGAGGAAGTGCTCTGCTTGATTCTTCTCGTTCGAACCTGCTGCTAGTGGCTCCTTTTGCGCGTGCACCGATTACTCTCATGCTATCGCTGCACGTGCTAGGGAGCTGTCAGAGCGTGACTAAGCCCATGTTGTGTACCCAGGTTAACGCCGGGTAAACGCTAGTATAAAATACTCTGGCATAGTTGTGTAAAACGATGAAACTGAACTTGTCGATGAATAAATAAAAAGAAATGCACTGTATAGAGCAAGAACGCATGATTATGAACGCAAGCACATATATCTCATAGTGAAATTACTCAGCGGAGGATGAAGGTGAGGAGTTGGTGAATGAATACGAGCAACTTCACAGCACTTAAATCGACGATTATTTGCAAGAAGAGAAGCCATATCGCTATATCTGACTACTAGACGAATGATATTAGGTTGACCATGCTAATGCTTAGTAACCCTGCTCCGGGATATGAGAATCCATCTTGATAAATATACACTTTGATAATAATATACTCGGCTATGATGACTGCGCGTGAACATTGCACGCGAGGTCGGCATATTGTAGTGCTCGAAGACAGGCTGATGGGATACTCTCAAGAGAAGTGACGGTGCTATTTCCTCCCAAAATGAAGATAAAGAATGTGCGTCGCTGCGGTTTACCTCAGCTGGCTCGCAATGCAAGACTTTAGTGTCCACTCTGATAATTAACGCAACACAGGTTATGGCTGGAAATGTCTCAGAAAGTAGCTAGTACAGACCATCACTTTCGGGCTCTTACACCGCTTCATAAGACTGACTTTGTACATTCTTTTCACCTTCTTTTCCATATTTATGCGGATTATCGTAACGAATGGAATATGATGTAAGCTAGCACGTTCTCCGTACTTTCGAAACTTCTCATACACGATAATTCTGCTGACCTTGGAAAGTAAGCAGACTCTGATATCAGTTTGTACGAGTTGGCGTGACATGGAGGACTTCTTTGGCAAGCCGTTCCTGGAAGTGGGCAATCAATGGTAAATCAAGGCAGAAAAGGAAACGACAGAATTGGATTCAATAGTGAGAAGCCAGGCGCATGAGTCCCTGATCTTGCTTGGTTTGCGGTACCCCCTTTTGCAGTGGCCATAGCCCCATGGCAGTAGATCGGCTTCTGAAAGACTGCATCGGTTGCGTGCAATTATAGATGACTATCGGCCCATGTGGCTATCACAGCCTGTAAAGTGTGTTCTAACTTAAGCAGAGAATCAAGTTTTGATGAAACAGAAAAAGAAGATCAGTGTTGGGAAGGGCTCCTATAAGGACAAGAGTATGGCCCATAAGGAATTCCCAGCTGTATTGGTCCTTAACGCGATGGGTGTTGTGAGCCAACGGGTGAGTATTGACGCACGAGTAATTCCCTACTCTGAGACTCAGATTAAGCCTAATGTTTTCCTCTCGTATTAACTTTGTGTATTACCTTTGTTTATTGAGACCAGGATTGTACATGGACATGAAAACATAGAGATGAATTATGCTTACAGCTATAAGAGGCTTACACACCAAAGAAAAAGAGAGAAGAACACTGTAGGGATGTATGTTTCAAGGCTCGCTGGTCCATGTCGTTGCTACAGTTGAGATTCTTATCTTTGCCTAGCCGAGGAATCACGTCACCCGCCAATAGAATGATAAGTTGGTACATCATACTCGCACTCTTTCATCACAGAGCAAAGCCAAGTTCCTTGACGTCAGCGTTTGCGGTCACTTATAGCTATATACCGTCATGTCAAAGTCGATGTTTCTTTGAATTCCACTCTTAACCTATATCTTAAAAAACTGTATAATAACGCATGACAAAGAAAACTCTATTAATAAATCGTACAAATAGTTAAAGACACTACAGCCACAAAAACTAGTAATCATGGGATAAGTAAGAAACGAAACAGGTGCAAGCACGTTCTAGCTCACTGTAGACGGCTTCCATTGTTAGCATTTGGCACTTCCAAGTGATCGTGTGGCTACAATGAATAGTCTGTTGCTGGTTGGGTTGCTCTGGATGCTGAGCAAAACGCCCGTTCTGCTTTAGAAGCTGGAGTATTAAACTTGGGGGTGGGCTAGCGGGGACTCATCCCTCATTGAAAACCAAGGAGAGTTGACGTCCTCAATCTTTTCCGAGTCTTCAGGCTCCTCGGGACTTTCGGAGCCCCCAGAAAGCGCATTAAGCTGGTCTTGCAAGAACATGGTATCTCTTTGAGCCTTATCCTCGAAAGGCCACCCAGATTCAGTAGTAGTAGTGGAATCTTCCGATGACACAAATGAGAAATAGATGCAGTTGACGAAGTAAGTATAGCCCGTGGTGCTGGTATAACCATAGTTTCTGAGGATAATTCTCTGGGGTGACTGGTCGGTAATCATCTGCATCGTCTGGTAGTATCCAGTGCGAGATAAATAATCCCATTCCTCGTCACTAGGCCGAATCACCACCTCATCCATTGGATTAATTTCACGGCGGTCGTGGATAATAGTAATGAGTCCATCGGTCTCCGGGTCATATTTGACATCAAAAGTTATCCACTCCATATCCTGAGGCTTAAAGCCCTCCTTGTCGCAGAGTGTGATGTAGATTTCTGCCAGACTAAGTTGATTGTCATGCGCCGGTTCTTCATCGTTGTTGGCAATGTAGATAGTGGCAGCCTTGGCTTCTGGGGTGAATCCAATGGCATTGATATACTCGCGGCCATCGAAGAGCTGGGGGGAGCGGACCAGGTGTAGATGATCTATGGTTTCCAACTGGTAGCCATGGCTCTCAATGAGGTTGGTTTGGTAAAGTCCAAGGTAGGACAAAGCCGCTGATACGTATGAGATAGGAGACTTCATTGTATAGATCAAGTAAGAATGATAGGACTGTAGAAGAGGTTGAGGCAGAAGGACTTGGTGTTGCGGGCTTGCTATCTGAAGTTTTTCCACTTTCAAACTATGTGGGAATCCTGTATCTATTTATCCATTTCTCGGCAATCGCTCCAAGTAGAAATTAATCTAGTAGGCACTTTGGTCGGTGGGTTATTTTTTGATATAAAAGTGTGCTGAGCTACGGGTCGCTGATAATCTGTGCTCTTTTATGCAGACGCCTTGTAAAAGCGCAGACTGGGTGCGCGAAAGCCATACGCAGCTTGACATGCAGCTGCTGGCCAAAAATACAAAGAGATATGTCAAGCTAGACTTGAAGCATAGCAACAGACGCAAAGCAGGCCAGTTGCCATGAAATAGACTACTACTGCGTTGTATAAGCTTGCAGTCCTTACATAAGCTACATGAGCTAGTCCTCTCAGTTAAATATATATTTTTGGTTGGTGATCACCCAGGCCTCTTCACGACAAAGAGTAAAAGCTTATGTGTTTCTGCAGCAGGCGACAAGTGCCTGTATTAATGGGTAAGGGGCTATCTGGTATTGATGTCGGTAATAGATAGGCTTATCCGCATCAGACTTTAAACATGGAATCGAGAAGAAAGGGACGTGGGACGTCGTGCCGACAACCTGACAGAACCAACATGTATCGACACAATATCAACGGAAGCACCAAAACTATCTATTCAAGAGATCAGCAAGTTGATCTGCTGTAGGGAAGCTATTAAAAAGTTGCTACTAGTGTTCATTAAAAGGGTGTTTAGGGAGAGGAAGGCAAGCTGTCAGAGACATGACGGGAAGGAACACATAGATGTCTCGGACTTAAAGCACTCAGGGGTGGGTAGACGAAGCCAAAATAGAACAATCAATACATGCAACTCTACAACACGAGACGCGACACACCTTCAGAAAAACGCTATCGTGGAGGCATTAAAGTACGCAGCAGCTATGCTGAGGAACGCAATGGTGATATCAGAGCAACCATTCCAGATAGCGATTGCGGAAGTAGGTTGCAACAGAGAACATATTGCATGACGCACAAGGACTGTGTTGATTTCCAGGACTGCGAAGATTTGAGCAGGATATGTTTACAGAAACAGGATGTGAGATATTTAGGTGTACCAAGAAAACATACGGGGATAACAAAAGGTGAGTATGTCACTGAAGTGGTAGTAGCTTAGCGCCGCAGCATTGCCTAGGAGACCATAGCAAACACGAACAGTAGTTGATCCGTGTACCATCTGCAAGTGTGGCTAGGCCTGTCGACTTTCACGGGACATGGGTAAGACGGGGATGCTATCGCCCCCGGCCATTCCAACTGTCCTACGCTATTCTTATTGATGTGTTTACACTACGTAACCATTTCATCTTTCTAGAACGGTTACCCTCGCTGTGATGGCATAACGATGGCTCGTGGTTCAGTATGCAGACCGCCAACCTCAGCCGACAGCGCATGAAACGGAATAAGACCAGGCCCATAGTTAAATTAGCATCGGATGATGGACACTACCTAAATTTTGAGCTAGGGTTGATCCTCAGCCACATCTTGCTACTCGTCATATCTTGGTTGGTATTGGCAGTGTATGAACGACTTGACTTGGGGGAAGCGTCGTGGGAAGAACAGGGCGTAGCTAAGGCATCGTCGAAAAGGTGGCTCCAGCCCATCGAAAAGCAGATAGCAAACAATCTCCATTCATTTGTATTGCACAACTACATCGTTGCATCTTCAATCCGTTATTGTAATGTCCTCTGCTAGGCGCCACCTGTGGAACCGCCCTGCCTGTCCTCCGTGACTTGGTCCCTGCTCCTGTCCGGCCTTGCCTCGGCCGAGGTCTCCGAGGCTTGAGATCGAGATGCCGGCCACAGAAACCCGACCGCTACTTAATCAGGAGATCAAGCAGATGCAATTCAAAGTCAAATTTGGTAGGTAGGTTAACAAGGAACTGGGCGTATTGTAAACTAACAATGTTGATGGTGGTGATGCCGGTGATATGGCTGAGTCATTATTAGTATTAGTATCTTGGTACTAGCCGGATAGTCTTTCAAAAGCAGTTATATTCACCTTCTTGCTGCTTGTTTCCTCAGGACAAGAAGGTCTAAAACACAAGCGAAAAGGAGGATCTGTAGCAACAGCACAACGACACTTGCGTTATACCTTGAGCCCTTTAGGCTTAATAATCTGCCATGCTTGTTTGTACAATTGCTTGCGAGCAGTTTCCAAATTACACACCATTGTCGTGATCCATGCTCATAGACAGCAGCACCTTATTTAGCGATTATAGGGACCCCTGATATAGAGCTCGCTAATCCGATGTCCCCGGGAAGACAAAGATGGGGAGACTAATCATCCAACGGCTATTCATCAAGTTGACCTTCATAACGTTGTATTTATAATGGTGTCAGAATCTGCAGAAAATACCCATATGCCTGACTAGCAACCTTTAATCAAGTTTGGTTCGTTATAAAGCTTAACCTGAGACTATGAAGAAACATAGGCCAACTATGATGATGGACTGAACTTTGTGGTATCGATATTTGCAGCGCACCGTTTTTTGATTTGTCACCTTTTCTTGCTTTTGTCCGTGCCATTATTTTCGTTCTTGGCTGAGTAGTGTTGCTGTGATCGTCGCAGTTTAGAGTTTCCCTCTTAATATAAGCCCGAGATAGACTATGATTAGCGTCAGAAGTGAAGATATAGGCATCAAGCCAGAGATACAGGCTAAGGACGGGTGCTCATGGCCTTAGGTAGTGTGATTCAATACACTGTTTTTTGATGTCTATCAAGTTACAGACTACTCTCCATGCCTATTGCCAGCCTACTCTTCCAAATGCATTATTTGTTTGACCGAGGATGAAGCACCTCTTATAACATTGGAGCTAGAGCTCGAACACTTAGATGCATGTCGAGCTAGCTCAACGCATCTCGCTTCGTAGTGCCTAGTTTGTTATCACTGGGGCACAGAAGATAGCTGGTTACCGATTGAGTTTACTATCTTTGGTGATAATACACTACGCGCAGTTGGCTATAATGAACGGCCTTGGTTGCTTGGGTGGAAACCCTTACATAAAATCAAGCTGGCTAGCTGACAGACTTGAATGTCCTGTACGATAAGATATGACCATACCGATCACTGACCGCTGGAACTATCTGATCATTCGGAGCCTTTCTCCATCCAGTCTATCATCAGTTATTGCCGCTCACCATTATATTACACCTGTGTGTTGTACTTGACCATGGTTTGGAACTTTCCGCTAGTGATTCCTTTCGTTAGAAAGGTACTAGCTGCCATAATATTTTTTACCACACGGGCCAGTGTGATTTTACGGTGTTGTGGGAGCTCAAAGCCTTTCTAGATTTTATGAGTCGTGTCGCAGACATATATTCGAGTGTATTGATGTACATGTCATGCCATCCAAGACTAGGTCTAGGGCAAGCAATCTGAGTAGTTCATTGACTAATTCCTATCCGGGCTGACTCCAAACTTGATGAGGCCTTCCTAGGACTCTTGGAACGAAAGCTGGGGCCCGGTCTGCCGTTCCACTCTGAAGATGCAGGCTCCGAGGGTGGCTTCCATTCCAACACCGCAGCAAGGGCTGGCTTGCAAACTATCCGCCATGAATGGTGGTAAGCGATGTAATAAGCGCTATCAGGGGCACACCTTCTACAGGCTCAACCTCACCATGCTTTCTTGTATGAAGTCGGACAGAGACAAGACTGAATACTAGCGACTCTTGAATTAGTGCACTATGTCACTACATCCTAGCATACGATAAGCCCGACTAACAGACTACACTGACCTAGCGAATTGCTGATACGTTGATGGATAGATAGACGGCGTATGTTTACAAAGCTCAGAAGTCAAGATACTGTAGATGACAGCCTGATAATGTAGATGTCTATTGCGTTAGGCTTTTGTATAGCAGTAACTGAATCACTAATAAGGGAACGAAGCTGACATGATCTACAAGAGCCAAAGCGGGTAACTAACAGCTATGAGTCTCTAATACTAGACTACTACTATATAAGGCAGACGCCACAAGCCAAAACAGTAGACAATCAGTCCGGAAACTGCACCGAGTAACAATGTCTTGCAGAAAGGCCTTCTGGCTTCGAAGCTGAGCCTCAAAAGTTCATGGGAAGCCCTTGAAACTGACCAAGACCGGTAACAGGTGACAGCCGGAAAGTGACATAGGAATATGACATCAACTATGCTGCTTTCGCCCATAACATGCCGTTGAGTTGCTGTAGGAGGCTCACAGGAAGACACTAATAGTGCAAAAGGGAAAAAGACAAGCATAATATACTTCGTACCTGTATTATCACATCCAGGTTTACTCTGAAAAATGGATGCTCTGTGAGAGCTGGTTAACATAAATGAGGTTGATGATTATTAATCTGATGAACTGAATAATATCATATGGAGACTTAAATAATGCCAAGTAGAAACTTAATCTCGGGATCTAACTTGATCAAATAGTCTAACAAGCCTAGTGAAGGGTGGTATTCTTACGTCTGGTGTATTATGGATTGGAATTATGAACGTGTGATGTTGAGAGCATACCACCGACGCTAAGGGATACATCTATATCGCATAACTATAACATGATGGGATTGTGTGCTGAAAGCAATGCTGTGGCCTGCTATAATTGCTATAATCGACACCTTGGGGCGATACTACGGTGGCATCCAAAGCACGGGATCTTCGCCCCAAATAACCCAACAATGATCACTGCTGACTCTGTATGTCTTAACGCGAGACAAAGAATATTGATCAACATGCGATTTTGATGCCCATCGCATTAACTTCGCTTCTTTATCAAAGCCTCCAAGAGTCCGCAGACACGCACTAGAAATCGCATCCCAAATCTTGAATGTTCTGTCCCAAGACCCTGATACCAGTCGATATCCATCGTTTGAGAACGCAAAGAAGCAGTGTTCGATAATCGAAGTGAAGGAGACACGCAAAACAAAAAAGAGTCATCAAGTAGACGGGCGGTAAATATCAACACAGGGCCATCGTTCAGCTCACTTCCTGTAGACAATATAGATGATCCGGTAACGGTGAGGCGACGAACAGACAACAGAATATAGTAAAGTAAAGAAAGTTCAACTCTAACTTCCTGGGAATGGCGCCTCATCATTCCTGTAGATTACCTCAGGTGAGAGTAAGACGTTGCAGTTGTTGTCTTATGATTGACTGGATATCTGGGATCGATTAATGGCCAACGATCAAATACGATAGCAGCTTCCTTCCACGCAAAAACCAGTATTTAGCGAGCATTGACTGCCGCTAGCCAGGAGCCTTTACAAGTAGTCGAGTATGCAGTTACAATGGGGACAGTCCAATAAAGAACGAAGCAAACGATGCTAAATATTAGAGCTGTGACTAGTCACTAGCATTGAACAGAAACAGATCTCATCTGCTAGCAATAGAATACTGAAAGCCTACAGAAACAAGCCTTCAAGCAGACGCAGTCAGACAAGCAATGGCAGTTAATTAACAAGACACTACGAAGAGTGAGGCTTTATTTTAGAGAAGCGTAGATGCACCCGCGTTTCCGAGCATAAAACATACGCACCATTACTAATACTGTCACACTTGACGCTCATGGAGTTTAACTCGTAATCGGAAAAACGAACGGACTTTCAATTTAGCCTAGTTATATGGCGTATTATGAATCTCCTAAAAACGATCAATCAACAAGTGTCCGTTCTCATTGATGTCATAGCATGGCTAAGCCGACGTTGAAATTGCTGTGTATAGTTACGTTCTGTGGTGATCTACGTCACATCCTCAAGGCTCAAGCTCTGGTTCGAGCTGTATCATGATTCCCACATTTCCTACTCTTATACCGACTCCTGTTGCGTGGCACAGCCGACTACACATTTGATTTTGATTTGATCTCAATATATTTAACGTCTACTGGAGTCACTAAGATCAAACACGCCGGATTATCTACCGGACAGAATTAACTCTCAGTAAGGCTGACCACATACCTCGGGCAACAGCAATATGTGTGCTCCCGAGCAAGCTTGTTATTTACCTTCCTCCTGTAGTTGACAGAACCTGTCGCGTGGCGGCAGCAACGGACATGAATGGTGCTGAGAAAGCTTCCGCGCGCGTTCTGCATAAGGTTCGGGCAAAGTGATGAGAGTAGGGTTCTTATGTGAAAGAAAACGAACAGATGACGGATAACCCTTTTCATCAACGTTACGTGTGTAATTCAAGGACCAACGTTTTCACAAAATGTCTTTGCTAAACTTGGTTTATTAGAGGACGTTTTCTTAGTTGCGCCACATCACACTGCAAGTATTACATTTACATTGCACATGAAGTGGCGTCTCACAGATGCCTCACCCCATGAACAAAAACCCGTATGTCCTGTGGCTGAGCACCCATGAAAGGGTTGACACCCTAACATGAATCAAAACAACAGGAATGAAGTCTTGGGATGTCAGATGAAAGAAAAGCTTTTCGAGCATAATGGTCATTTGCATGAAAGAAGAAAACAACAAAGTTCATTCTACACACAAGGCCACTTGGCACTGCGTGGCTCCTCTTTGAGATGCGTGTCTAGCTACACGTCGCCCACGTTGGGGCAAAGCCTGCCATAGGTTACAAAATAGGAAGTAATAGTGACTGGCCAATAAAATAATTGCACTATCCATGCAGCTGCCCATCGCCTACCAAGTTTGAATGTTACTGCTTTAGGCGGTAACCTCGGTGGCTCTCCAGACTACAGAAACATGTGAGGTATCGCGCAATAAAAATAGGCTACCCGGAGGCTGGGCGGCATCAAGTGAACGCGTCGGGTCCGGCGCGATCACTGCCGATCATGCCATAGCGAAGAGCAATTGCCGCAGATGTCGGCCTGGAGAACATACAAGGATGCTTGGTCTACCGAATCCCTTCGTTGCACATTTTGCCCTACTCACTGGTGTCGTGCTTGTTTCTATTTCAATGTCTAGCTGAAAATTCTCTCCACACAAGTGTCAAGAAAGTGGAATATATCTAATGACAGGGCTCTTTTGAGTGGAAAGGCTTGTTTTACGAGCCTTGGAGAGAGGTCTGCATCACGAAGACAAGGGACTAATAGACACATAGCGGTAGATCTACGCTAGATAGCGCCTTACCGTGGTTTGGCAGTTGCTCTGGTAAGTTTTCTTTTGTATGGCCGGTATCCCAGCCGAGAATAGCACTCTATCGGCCGACTGCAATAGCGGAGTCTTTGATGGAAGGTGCCAAACGACGCGTTCTAACCCTAAGCCTGTAAAAGTTGATCAAACGGAACCACCTCACTTAGGATGGAAGGTGCTGGGAAAGATGTTATTGGTGAATCAAGCCAGTACAAAATGAAAGTAAACAAACACGCTGCCTAAATAGGAAGCCATGGCCGACCAATCAGAGAATAGCAGCCGTTGCGTGGTTTTGGAAGGGAAAAGTCCAGTTTGCGCTGTGATGCCGTGGAAAAAGACAATAGAAGGGATATAGATGTGCGCTCGATGCATTTTGGTCATGATGTAGTAAATATTTGTCTGCCAACCGTTGTGTAACAAGAGCCAACAGGCGTGAGACCCACCCGTTATTGAAGATAAGTGTAAGACAAAACTAGCGGGTGGGTAAGGATAGCCATGCGAGGGATGATAGAACGCCGCTGAAGTTTAAATTGTCGACATGTTGTCGAATGAGGAGGGGCTGTACGATGTGGAAGGAGATGGATTTAGACAACTGTGCTCTGTTGAGATGTTGTGTGAGAGCGTTCTATGGGCTGGCGGGCGGTAGAAGACTACTAGAGCTCGTCTATCTTCTACTTCTTTTTCTTGCAATATGGGCACCGCTGGAAGTAATTGCATTTGCAGCGCGACCCGACGTACTGGGGTCTGAATGGCGGCCTAATGTTGCTTCTTTGATCAAAGTGCAAGTGGGTATGGATGATATCGTTTTCTGGGTAGTTACTTCGGCTTGTGAAATCGATATCCTTTGAAACTGCTTCACCGGCAAGCTAGGCAGTCTCCTTAGCCCCCGCCCACCATTAAGGCATGCTATTGTCAAGCACAAAATGGGCATTCTGGTACTTTTAACCACTGCCTGTTGATGTAGGCCTTTAACACTATCTTACACGTTTCCATGTGCCGCTATAACGGATTGGCTACTCTATAAACGCCTCTCCCGCTACACAGCAGGCCTGGGGGACGTAACAGAGAACTTCGATGTTGAAAAAAGGACATGGACGCCTAAAAGGCCGACCGCCATAGCATTCAGATAGCCTTTGCAAGTATATAGACCCCATATTCAAGCGCTGTTGACCAAACGCCAGGCATTAGTCCAGACTTGGCCTCTGGACCTCCAGATCAGCGCCGGATCGCGTCGCGTCTTGGGCACTGTCGTCCGGATCAGTCCCGACTTCCGGATTAGGGGATTTGGTAGAGAGCCACCAAACAGCGCACAGTATGCTGATTGCGGGGAGTCGCTCATGGACATAAGTAGCAGGCCGATTTCCCGACAATGAGTTGGATTCTTGCTTTCATTTCCCTTCTACATCAACATCGCTCATATCTTTGAGACACAGCCCACAGCTCTTTTTTTTTCATCTTTTTTTTCACCTGTTTTTCACTTTTGCTTCGCAGCACTTTTCTTTTTTCCAACTATTGAACTGTCAACTGACCATATAAGCACCGTCTATTCCTCAACGACTTATGTTACGCTGATGCCACTATGGCTAAAGTAAGTGCTTGCTTGCTCACTCCGTTACTGACATGGCCATCACCTGCCTATTGTTGCTTGTCTTTCTGTCTTTCATCCCAACTGCACCGCCAAGCCATGCTTCCATCCCACAAGCCAACAGTAGTTGTCATGGCTGGTTTCTTGTACAATGCTTGTCATGAGGTAGTTACCTTGGCTATCTGTCCAACTTCCAACTGAAAATACTTTCCTCTCCCCTTTCCCTTTCGTTACCCATATTAACATGTCTTTTTAGCCTTCGAACTTTGATGGCCTGAGCGTAAACGCGGAGTGGCGATCCCCGCAGTCCTCTGCGTCCTCGTCTCCCATTTCTTCTCCTATTGGTGGCTCATCCACCGAGAGTCGTGTGCGCAACCCTGTTCAGGGCTCTGTTGTCGACTCAATCCGGACTGCCCGTAAAGTCCTGGATCGTCGCTCGGCGTCCCCAGTTGGCTCGCCACCTGGCAGACCCTCTTTTCCTCTTGCTCCTGTGGTCGGCCCCTCGCGGACTTTGGACTCTCGTCGAGTCCGGTCTGCTATGGGCCCCAAGGCAGCCCCTGTTGTTGCCGGCTCGGCGCATCGCGTATCCTCCTTTCCTCGCATTCAGCCAGGATTGAGGTCAGCTATGCGCCCAGCGCACACAGCGCTTAGCCAGCGCCGTTCAAAGGCTGTTCGTTGGGCCTTTGATGTGAAGGACAATGCCCCCCTGCCTGCTGAGAAGGCAGAAGAAGAGCCCAAGGATTTGGGCTTTGATCTGGATGCCCTGGCGGATGCCGTCAAAAAGCTCATGGCTGCTGAGTCATTGGGCCTGGCGGATGCCCTTAGCAAAATCTTGGCTGGGCTTATGGCTCAAGATGAGGAGGGTGAAGAGGACGACCAGTCTTCCGAGACATCGGAGAGCTCTTCCAATTTGGAAGAGCCGTATGTTCCCTTCTGGCGGCCTGCCACATACTACAAGCGGACACCCACCCGCCAGAGGTCCGGCTCTGCTTCTCCCCCGCGCTCTTCAGACCGTCCCGACCCAGTTCGTCGTGTCTTTTCAGACACGGGTCCTAGGGACCGTGACTTTTTTCCTGTTGCCTCTGTGTTTCCTGCTGCTGAAGAGAGCCCTGCCGTCTTCATTGCAAGCCCAATCGTGCGCCCCCAAAGCACGATGCCAAGCCATAGAAGTGACTTGGGCTCAGGCCCTTCATCTCCTCTTTTATTTGCTCCTTTGGGACTTCCCCCGCTTTCCCCCCTCAGTCTGTCGCCCTCAGAGCTCACCTCGCCTTTTGGCGAGCTGAGCCTAGGGCAGTTTCAGGACTTCTCTTCTCTGCCAGGCCCAGCCATGAGCCAGGCATACGGCTCTTCTAGCTCCAAGGCTAGTGAGAGTGGATCTTCCTCAGCTCCCTCGAGCCCCGAGGTCCCGTCTTCTCCTTTTGTGTGGACTCCACCAGGATCCACCTACTCTCACTCTCCTCCTTTGGATGTGGAGAGTTCCTTTGCGTCCCCCGCATGCCTTGATAGCCTTCCGTCTATTGAGGATCAGGCCATTTCTGGCGGCGTTTCTTCCTTTGTGGCTTCCTCCCCCCCGGTGCCATTGTCGCCGGAGCGTTCTTCTTCTGCTGGTGGTATGCCAGCAGTAGAGTTCTCTCCCCCGTCTTTGCCTAGCCTTCTGGCTGGGGAGAATGCTACTTGTCCGGCTTCTATGAGCCCTGCAGCCCCATCGTCGCCATTTGTGTGGACTCCTCCGGGAGCTGAGTACTCTCGCTTCCGCTGTCCCGTGGCTGAGGCTACTCCTCTACCTCTTTCTTCCCCCACCGGCGAGGAGCCGGTGGAGGCTTCTGCACCTGTGGCTGGCATGAGCCCGGAGTCGACGAGCCCTCTTTCTTCTTCGTCTTGGCCTTCGCCAAGAGAGCTTTGGGAGGAGCTATATGCTCGTTCTCCTAGTCTTATTTCTCGCGCTGGCACCAAGGCGTCAGCTTCTCTTGGCACCACTACGGTGTCCGTGGAATGGAGTTCTCTTCCGGCTCTTCCTTCGCGGGATGTTCCCCGTCATACTTGTGGTGGCTCAGGCCCCCCACGGGCTTGGCGCTTGGCCAAGACATCGGAGGTGTTTGTGGCACCCGCTGTCTTGCCTGGTTCCTTCCCAGAATCACCTGCTTCTGGTTCTTCTTTTGGTTCTCCCTCTCGTCTGTCCCCATCGGAGGCTAAACCGATGGGACTTTTCATGGGGCTGCTTTGCGCTTTCTGGTTGGCCACCAACCTGACTTTTGTCAGTATGGTTGGTCCTCTGGCGAAGCTGGTTTTTGCCTTCTCTGGTCCTGTTTTGGTGCTCTTAGGGGCTTTAGTCTTTCCTGGATTGTCGTGGGCTGTCTCCTGGGCCTCTGGTTTAGCGTTTGGTAGCATGGATTCCATGCTCCAAGTTCTAGTCTTTTGGTGTCGTGGGGCTCTTTCCTGGCTCCACAGCCTTTTGCTGGCCGTTCCTTGGCCAGTAGAGCGGTCTTGGAGAGGAGTAGCCGAAGTGGCCGTTACTCTGGCTGGTGGTGTGCTTGTGGTTTTCTGTCTTGTATGTGCAGAAGCATTTGCATGCGGTTGCCTACTTGTACGCATCGGTTGGGGGGCCATTAAGCCTTGTATCCTGGATACTGTCAACTCCAAGTGGTCTTGTTTGGTTTCTGTTTTCTGTTGCTTGCAGTCCCGTTTTCGGGAGGAGATGGCCGTTGCGACCTCGACGTTCAATGGAACGATACGTCGTGCGGCGCTGGCCTCTTTGACCCTGGTTTGCTCAGTAGCAGAAATCAGCTTGGCCTACCTTCAGAGGAGCATAGTCTTCCTGGTCTTGCTCCTCTGGAAAGCCCTAGTATCCGTGGTGTTTTCTTTGGTCTCTCCTTTGATTTCCTCTTTGGCACGCTCTTATGTGGCTCCCTCGGAGCCCATAAATACCGAGCCTTTGGCTATTTCTTCTATTCCTTTGGGACCGGAGCCGGCTCCCCGCCGCTTGACAAACTTCCAGGCAGCCGGAATTCACAGGATCCCTCCAGGCTGGGAAACTCCTTTCCCTGGCGTTCTCCGCCGACTGTAAGGTATTTCCCTTTTTCTCGCCTTGGTCCTGGTGGTTTTACTGAGTACCCTTTGGTCTCCCATCCGACACGTGCCCAATGGTGTGATAACCTATTTGAGTTCGATCGATTTTGTCTTTGCCTTCACTTAATAGCTCAAGGCACTGGCTCATAGTTCAGCTCGTTTGGCCTGGTAGTAGATTCCTATGTATCTCTAAGTTTCTACTATCACTATTCCTTCTAGTGATTGGTGCCTCAAAACATCCTTTCACTGCCATCCAGACATTGCCTGTTATCATTCTAAAGGTTCGAGTCGAGCTCTGGCCTTGAGCTCCTTTGACAGAATGATATACCTCAGGTCGCTCCCTCCTCCTCTCCACTTAGGCCTATCAAACTGTGGTTTGGGAGGATATGGACGTTAGCCGTACTTCCTTGTCCTTAGTTTTAGGTTACCTTTCTGTGGGAGTTAGGTTTTACGCCTATAGGCCTAATTCTCTTCTCTAGGGAATTCTCCCGGAAGCCTTTCTGACCATACATCAGCGATGGGTGTCTATTGTGGGTGTTGGTCCTTTCTCTTTTCTTTTATTTTTGGGTTGTTAGGCGCGTATGTTTGTTTTTCAGTGCTTTTTCGATATCCAGTGTCTCGGACTGGGTAGCTTACAGGACGTTGCAGAGCATGCAGCTGTCGTTTTCATGTGTGTTTTTGGTTTTCTGCTTTGTTGATACCGGATGTCGAATCTGGTAGCTCACAAGGCGTTACAGGGCATGTCTCGCCGCTTGTCTTTTCATGTTTGTTTTGTGCTTTTTGTGCTTTCTTGATACTGGATGTCCCGGATCTGGTAGCTTACAAGGCGTTACAGGGCATGTCTCGCCGCTTGTCTTTTCATGTTTGTTTTGTGCTTTTTGTGCTTTCTTGATACTGGATGTCTCGGATCTGGTAGCTTACAAGGCGTTACAGGGCATGTCTCGCCGCCTGTCTTTTCATGTTTGTTTTGTGCTTTTTGTGCTTTCTTGATACTGGATGTCTCGGATCTGGTAGCTTACAAGACGCTGCAGGGCCTGCGGCTGTCGCTTTGTATATAGTTGCTTGGGCTTTGGAGTTTAGTGTCGTTGTTTCTGATTTTTTGGTCTTATACTCTTTCTTTTGTGGCCAACTCAAAAGCGAGATTATATTTTGCTCTTTTTCTCGGTTATCACCGCTTCTTGAGCTATTGTTCGCTTGCTGTGCCCAGAGCCGGCTTGGGATCATTACACCGTCTTTGTGCTCCTGGATCTGGTAGAATTCTCCTACTGACAGTGCCTTTCCCTGTCTACATCACAGCGATTGAGGGGAGTTCAAGGGCTTTATATGCAGTCTTTGGCGAAGCAAGCCGGAGGTAGTTACTCCGCCAAGATTGGCACCTTCATTGATGAGGTAATAGCTGAGCCAGTACTTTAGCCATTGCGACGACTCTCATCTTTCGTCCTTCGCTTCTCAACTCATTGGTTATGCTTTCTTCAGAGCTGAGCGGGAACTCATGTCATTGCTCTAACCTTGTACTTTGGCGTTTTCCATTGCTGTCCTATTTTATTGGAAGGTTTCCCCTATTGCTGTTTGACATCAGAGTGAACACCATAACCGAGTGAAATATATCCTGGAAAGACTTTTTTCTGGGCTGGAAGCTTTCATTCCGAGCTTAAAATTATACTCTACGGGGATTCAAGTTCCCTTTTTATAAAGTATCTTGTTAGCTTTGATCCTAGCAGGCAATTCTCATTATATTTATACCTTCGTGCAGTGTGTTATGTTACGCTGATGTTTGAAAGTACATACTATCTGTTACCGTCGCCTTTTTCGGATGTTGCTTTCTATACGCTTATATTTCATGATATTGTTCTTTACGTCCTTTTATCAAGCCGGCGATCTTATTATTGAAGTAAATGTCGTTCTTTGTTTTTCTCATAACCGATTGGTGCTATTGACTGTTGTTCATGAATTCGCTGTATTTGGATTCAGTGGTTGAAGTTGCTCTGCTTCGTTACTTTTGGGATTTCCAATGCACTAGACCGTTCACCAATATGAAGATCATGCCCGGTACTGATTTTGTTGAATACATCTTATGTTATTGAATCGGCTATCTTAATGAAAGTAATACTCTACATTATCTCTGGAGATTTCATTCCTTTTATGTTTGAACTGATGAAGATGAAGTGGTAGGGTCTTCAGCTGAGTCTTGAGTTCGGATAGTTTGCCTCGGAATATACTACCAGGAACTCATATATTCCCCTCCTGCGCAAATGCGAGATTAGTGCCGTGTTTATTGGTGTCTCGCAAGTATATCGCCACACGCTTGACTGCATCCAGGTGTCTTTTTGATAGGCTCGAGGTGTGCTGTGACAAGGACGACGTGGCGAATGCGATGTCTGGCCTTGTCATTATGCGTGAACACACCAGTGATCCGATCGGGGCGCCTATTAGCCGGGCACTGTGTACGGACATGTCGAATTCTTCGGCCGTCTTGTTGATGTGCTGTGTTTGCGTCAACTACATTTCTCCAGTCATTGATCACCAGCAGTGTAGTGAGGATATTAGTGTAACGTGACACCATAAACCACTGCGACCCTCATGTCGGTTGCTTCCGCCACGCAACACTCTTTAACCATAAGTCAGCCTTCAAGCGACCTTCCTTACCACAGTTATCACAGTTTGGCTTCAATATCCTGTTAGACTCTACGTACCCGTCGATATTACTTACTTTCTGGATCGCTTTGAGTTTATGTATTGACTCAGCTATCTTCGTGTCGTCGCTGTAACTCGCCTTAGTCACTGCCTTGTACTCCTAGAGATTCAGGAAAAAAAAAGTACAGAAGATTGCGCTCTCAGTCATGTCCTCACCTTCATAGTGCTCAGAAAAGGTGGCCTTGGAATAGATACAGCTCTGCAAGACAGTTATTGCTTTTCTCAAGGGGTCCTCAAATACCTTCCATTTCCTGAAAGGCCAGGTTTACCAAATCCACGGGACACGTTATTTTCAGCTTCTGATACGTCCCATACACCACCTTCTCGTTGCTGGTCATGATTCGGAAAACAATTGATCAGGCTTAACTCGGGGATCCGCATGGCAATGTACTCATCACTCTTCATCTTGGACGCTTCAGGGTCCAGATTGTCACTTTCTGTGCCCTCCATGGGATCCTCCGCTATCAAATATTGGAGTCTCACGTTCTGGAGCTGAATAATAAGATTCGACTGTTGCTTCTAGTTATTGCAGCCATGTATCACTGGCATCTTTGTCGTATATACTTGCCGAAGAACCCAAGAAAAGTTCAAAACACAATTGTTATCAAGAACAAATTGTTGTCGAAGGCTTATGAGAATGTCGTGATGAGAATATTCTTGGAAGGTTATACAGTATAGGCTTTTGACCTGCAGAGATTTGTCCTTGTGTTATACGTGTAACTTCGATGAAAAGTTTCATGTCTGCTCTTTTCTCTTTTCATATATACCTACCGCTCTTTTCAGATGATAACTTTTATTTATCAGCTTATACGGGCCTTGTCCGGAGCTCCCGCGTAAGTTCTCTTAACACGTCCTTTAAACTGTGTTCTCAGATTTATTATATATAGGTGACTAAAAGCTTGATTACTCATTTTTTCGTAAATACCAGACTTCTCTTTGGATGAAGTAATTGTTTTATCGATTTACCCAGATCTTGTCTGGCACCCTCGCGTTAGTTTTTGCAACATATATATCTCATAAAACTGGCCAAGGATAGAAGTGAGACCAGTAAATCTACTACAGGAGCCTTTACATGGGCAAACTTGGATGTTCTCCTCCGCCTAACTCTATGGCAGAGCCATAGTCAATAATTACAGCTACAAACGTTCGACTTTTGCGCACTGCAATAACTGACTGCTGAGATTTAGGTTGCTTTCTACTACAATGATGCTGTAATTATCTTACACTAACGGTACAGCGACTTATATTGCTCAGTCCAAGCTTCACGCTATTAATAAATCTTGGCTGCCGTAGCTTTGTGCTAGCCGGGCGCCAGATGGCCTCATGCTCATCCAGTGCACGTGCCGTTGCCGGTGCTATGCGGGTCAACAGGTGACCAAATTTGCCCACTGACACACTTCCGGGGAGTTATACAGTATAGAATACTTGGGACTGGCGCGGGTCAGAATTGACGAGGCGCCTTTTCGCTGTAATTCACAGCTTTGCTGGTCTTGATGAGTTTACAAGGCTGAAACAGCGACGGATTTGACACTATAGGCTTCAGTCGAAGACCTTGTTTCCATTCTGGAATGAGCGTAGATGTGCAAGGCGAACAATAAGGAATGGCAGTAGGCTATGTCCTGAATATTATAGCCCATAGCCGGTCAAAGAATTGGTCGTCAGCACTACCTATCTTGGTGTAATAAGAACTATTTTTTGCGGCATAATTTGCAACACCCTCGTGGCTGCTTCGTCCATGCGCTTTTCGTTTTGACCAAATATTACAGTCGAAGGCCTTCGTGTAAGTTGCTTTATGGGACAGCCAAGTTTAATTTAAGTACGTTATCGTGCACGTGCTCGTATGAGCAGGAACAGGTACTACACGAATTGTCATCAACGCATAGTTCGATACACTGTCTCTTGTCAAGAAATAGGAGGTTAGACCAAGCTTTTCTTGAGTTAACTGAAGATAAGAATGAATATTGGCAAATATATAAAGATATAGGTTGTGCCTACCAAGTCACAAAATCAACAGGCTTCGAATCAAACTCTCATAATACCTACTACCTTTGCATCTAACCTCATCTAACTTTCTTTCTTTCTACCCATACATTAAAATGAAATTCCTTTCATCCCTTCTGCCGATAGCCTTGTCCTTTTCCGGCCTTTCTCTAGCCGGCATTATCGAGGATCGGGGCTACGAGATACAGACCAAGAACCACTTATACGGGATCTCCTCTCCGCATTACTATGATGGGGTTTATCACATCGACATGATAAGAATTGACCCTACGAAGAAAGCTGCTAATATATACTATGCGCTAAATGATTGGGAGCCTGAGCACGAGGATAAGCTCAGTCTATCCGAAATCTACACTGCACTTTGTGAAAAGGAACAGGTAGACCCGAATAGTATGAACTGGTTGATTATTGATGTCGATCACGACACGGAAACCGATAATGCTATTGGTCTCATCCGTAGCAGTCGCAAGCTTGGTCCTCGGTACGAGGTCAAACTTTTCCCCGGTGATGAAGAATGGGACTGGGTAATTGGCACCAAATACTACCAGAGAATGCAGCAGCTCATCAACAAGCAAGTCCAAAGCATCATTCTCAGACACCACTACAACGAGGACGTGAGGGGAAACCGCGTCTCTGCCAACCACATTGTGTTTTCCTTTTCACTACCACAAGATGGTAATACTGACGCTGTAGCTGAAATGCCATTTGATGATGAAGAGCAGAGGGCTGCTATCAAGATCCTGTTTGGTGAAAGGGATCAATAAAAGGCTAGCTACCACCACTCTGTTTCTGACGATGATGCTGAGGGCATCTTTTTTCCGGATTGTGAACAGAGGATAGGTAGCTACTAGGAAATTCGGATGCTCCAACGGTGTCGATAGAAGCTGTTGATTTCACGGCCACAATGGCTTGCATTAGCGAATTAAGTTATAATAGAGCATTTATTCACTTAACCAGCTAGTAGCAACGGAATCTGGATTTGATAGCAGCTGGTTTGACATTTGCTTTTAGATGGCAGATCGTCGAGAATCGCCCATGCTTGCTCACATGGGTTCTTCCTCGTACACAATGACTTCATAGACCAATCTTCCATTTGCTCTTCAACCACTAAGCAGATCGAACCTATATACTGAGACTAAAACGCTTCTTGCTATTCAAGGCCTTTGAAGCAGCCCGACTGAGCATCCGAAGCACGGCAAGCTTTTATGGGATCTCGTAGCATCGGCTACGTCGTCGTCAGAAGAGCGTCAATTGCGACACTGTTTGATGCCCCAATCGCATCAAATATTTGAGTTCGAGAAATATAACCTTATTCAGTTCATTCGAGTCCTGGTTTCATAAAAGTCTCTTGCCCTAGATGCATCGTGTAACATAAATGGTTGATCGATTGCTTGTCGACCACGTCACGTCAACAGTTGCTACACGTTGGTCTTCAAACTTTGTCAGGCGACAAACAGGGCTCAAGACACGTTACATTCGGAAATATGGCCACTAGAGAGTCAAGTGTAAAGATCCTGTCATCTCTTGTAACTGTTTGATGTCTTGGGAACACATCACAAAGTATGGAAACCGGTTAGTTGATTTTTACAGCGTTGATGAGACTGGCTTTATGATGGGAAAAACCCAGAGCGTGATGGCCGTCACAGGTGTAGCCTGGCATTCGGAAATTGATTACAGCCATTCAAGCTATCAAAGCAGATGGCCGAGCGATCCCGCTGTTTATTATTAGTGCAGCCCAATATCTCCTCGTTTCCTGGTACCCAGAAAGCAACCACCGGGCAATTCGGTTATTACAATAACCCCAAAAAGGATAGACTGATCACGAGGATAGTTTCTAGCGACTTGAGCATGGTGATGACTATATAGCTAAGTGTTCAAGGAGTCGCTATAGTGTGCTGATCTTGAATGGCCATAAAAGTCATCACTGCATCGGATTCGAGCAATATTGGGAGGAAAATAAGATCATCAGATATGGAATGACACCTCCTTGGTCTGATCTACTTCAACGCCTTGATTTTGGGTGCGCCAGTATGCTTAAGAAGGCTTATGACCAAGAAATACACCAACTGATAGGAGGTTCTATAGCCCATTTTTGCGGGCTAGACTCTTGACGACACTCCACACCGTATTTCAGCCACGATGATAGAAAATAATATCAATTCAACCTTCAGAAGGGCCGGGCTCACTTCCATTGGCCCAGAAAGTGTCATCTTGAAGCTTTATGCGCAGCTATAGACTCCAGCGCCTGTCGATAAGGGCGATGATACATTGACCTTTTATGTTCCAGAGACTCCGAAGACCCTGTTGACTGACATGTGAGACGTGCATTTTTTTCCACATTGCGAACTAATAATTTTGACATCAACGTCTTCTGTGAAAGTAATGCAGAAATGAACCAGCAGATTCTGGTAGAAAGGGCTGCTGCAACTCCCCAAACCAGCCTTGCTGGCAGCATCAGCGCCATGTGGTAGGCAGCGATAGGGAGCGTGAGCCGCATGCGAGTGACGTGGCAAACTCAAGGGCAATGTGACGGCCTCGCAGTCATAACTAGAATGGTAATATCTAGGATCTAGGGTAGGATAGACTAAAGGTTGTTGTATTTCAGAACTTGATTCCGTACCACAAGGATTTCGGATTATTGGTTTTACATGACAAGGTATCTAGCAGCTGATTTTGCAGGGCCTTGTTGGGGCGTTAGTTCCATGTATATGCAGTTGAATACAGCAGTGCTTCGGTGGACTTGTAGGAAAGGCGATGTGACGACTGGAGTAGTATACCTATATTGCAAAGCCCCTTTTCGACGGCGAACGCCTCTTGTCTGCTCATCGTCATCATGTGTGTTTATCTAGGTGGGCGATTCTACTTGAAACTCTGGAACGCGATATTTATCACCTACAGGCCCCAGGGTCTCTCATTGATGAAGTTATCGCTCCTGACCCCGATCCATTAGCTACTGTCCGTTATTCGTGCATATTTCGGGTTGATCATCTTTATGAGTCTCCCGTAAGTGTCAGGGCTGATAAAGATGACAAGGTCTTGGCCCTCTTCAAAAAGAAATATCTCCAATGGCTAGAAGCCCTCAGTCTTTTACGAAGCGTCTATACTGGGGCACGAGCAATTGCAAAATTAGAAACCTACGTGGTAAGTGGCTACTAGTGTAAATGATGGATATTGAAGGAACAAAGTTTAACATCGCACAGCAACATGGTCAAAGATGCTCGCCGTTTTCTCCTTTCCTATACGACATGTATTGAAATTGCCCCTCTACAGGTTTATGAATCGGCCCTCATATTCAGCCCTGCCAACAGTTTGATCAGGCAGACATTTCGTCATGAAGAGCCGAAGTGGATTAAGTTAAAGCCAAAGGTTGAGGCAGATTGGAAGGTTTGTCTGCATACTCTTGAGGGCCATGATGGACAGGTGTGGTCTGTGGTTTTCTCAAATGATGGAGAGCGACTAGCATCAGGGTCTTCAGACAGGACAGTCAAGATCTGGGATGCGACTTCTGGTGAGTGTCTGCAGACTCTTGAGGGCCATGATGATGAGGTGACATCTGTCATTTTCTCCAATGATGGACAGCGACTGGCATCAGGGTCTATAGACAAGACAGTCAAGATCTGGGATGCGACTTCTGGTGCGTGTCTGCAGACTCTTGAGGGCCATGATAAACGAGTGACATCAGTGGCTTTCTCAAATGATGGACAGCGACTGGCATCAGGATCTTGGGATAAGACAGTCAAGATCTGGGATGCGACTTCCGGTGCGTGTCTGCAGACTCTTGAGGGCCATTATGGAGGTGTGAAATCAGTGGTTTTCTCAAATGATGGACAG
>JAXASZ010000663.1:0-33126 GCA_038407095.1 Ceratocystis destructans
AGCAGTAGCAGTAGCAGTAGCAGTAGCAGTAGCAGTAGCAGTAGCAGTAGCAGTAGCAGTAGCAGTAGCAGTAGCAGTAGCAGTAGCAGTAGCAGGAGCAGTAGAAGTGCTGCTTCTCCTACAGCTGCCTTTTCGTTCGTTCTTTGTCACCAAATGAATGGCGGCAATACTAGGACTTGCTGTTACTGTCATCTAAAGACCCTGACCCTTCACAAAGGAGAAAGTTTGCCAATGTCTCAGTTATTTAGCTATTCATTTGGGTTGGCGGTCAGACACCGAGTTAGTTGTTCTGGCCTCAGCTAAAGCAGTATGGGTAATGTAATATACAAGTCGTGGAGCGTAGCAAAAGACAACTGTCAAACATTCTGATTACCACTCCTTAGTTATACTCTAAGATAAGATAAGACGGAATGTGATATATAAACACTTACCACCATTGGCACATACATCCCTAGGTAGACGTAAAATAATACAATTACAATAGCAAATACACCCCTTTGATAAATAGATTCAAGTCCAAGTAGCAAATACAGACCATGAGGCTATCTTTGGGAATAGTTTCCATCTGTATACAGGCCAGGCAAAGCTCAACTTGAGGCACCTGCTTGTAGAGTTTATGGATGTCACTGCAATAAAATGTGCTCTGCATTGGCCATGAATATGTTTAAATGTCATCTGGCACGCCATCTTACGACGTCTTGAGGCGGTGAATCCAGTCTATGGTGTCCCCACCCCAGAAGGATTGCTCTAGGAATGATGGACATCAACCGACAAGCAAGTGACCCCTCTACGCAAGTATGCTATACATATAGGGGATACATTACATATATACATGATCTGGACTTGATGTCATGTCATGCGCAACACGCAGGAGAAGCCTTCGCGTGACTGACTGACCTTGGCCTCCAACTTTGGTACTCCTCACCACAATACTGGGCTTTTCTGAAGGAGTGAAGATGCAAATCCTAGCGCAAAACGGATTTAGAGCGAATGCACGTGCTTGCTGAAATTTGTCGTAGTTTTATGATATTCGAGAACGTCCAAGCTGCGCGTGCTGATCATTCTGCTTAGCGTTACATTAGACTAGGCCGAGGTGAATTTTGGACGCCGAATGTAAGGTAGGTGTGGCGTGTCAAAGCATCATGAGGTTTGCCGACTGATTTGAATTGAATTGAATATGTTTGATCGTCTACTGGAGTCGCCAAGACGAAACGATGCCAGATTAGTTACCGACCGCCGGACTGAATTGACACTCACTCCGCAAGGCTGACTACATATTTCAGGCGAGAGAAAGACGTATTCTCCCTTCCCAAGCGAGCTTGTTACTTGCCTGGGAGGCTCGCCAATATGCGGGTGCAATATAATTGCCAGCCGGAGACGGTTTGCCAAGCAAGAGCATCAACCGGGTTGGTGGCCGAGTGGTTAAGGCGCTGTGTTCAAGGCATTACTTGAATTCCTTATGCCCGAGAAGGGTTCCACAGTTCCGAGAGGATCGCGCGTTCGAATCGCGCCCAACTCAACATTCATTTTTGACGATGCTGCTTTCCTTTTTGCCTTTTGCGTGTGTGTATCTTCAAGAAGTTGACGGCCAGACATCGACAGTTGTGTATCTTACCTGGCTGGCTGCCTTTTTGACTGAATGTTGATCCTGTGGGCGGGCCGCGTAGCCTATTAAAGAAATGTACGGACTAACAGATGGACAGGTACGTACGCACATGTAGAAGAATGTACTAAAAATGACGGAAACAACATATACATAAATCTTGAGAAAGCTACTTACTCATCGACACACGTTGTTGATTGCGCCTTTATCCAGGCAGAAACGTTTCACTGTTTTTTCTTTTCTTTTTTTTTTTTGGTACTTATCTCACCAGACTATCGTGCAACTTACATGCAGCTAGCTAGCCCTGTGTGTTTACTATACAAACAATCCCATTTGAGAACGAAAAGAGGAGACATGTCGTTACACATATAGAGCAACTTCTCAACTTGGGCATGTAAAACTTGTCTTCATCAATTTAAGGCAGTTACCAGACAGGCTATGTGTTAGTGTCTGATGTGTCTGATAGATAGCAACGAGCCGTTGAAGTTTTCATGCGATCTTTTCGTTTCATTTGATGTGAGTTTGGTGTCTGGGTGTGAATGTTTCCGTCCTCCTTTATTGCAGTCTTCTGGCTGTGTTTTATTCTCTACCTTCTACAACTTGACTGCCCTGCTGCTGGTTTCTTTCTCTTCACAAATCTGCCATCATTGATTTCTACGGCATCCGATTTTAGTTCAGTTCCTTCACCCTCTTAGCCCGCACCATGTCTTCATACTACAAGGCACCGCCTTCTAGCTTTCGGCAGTAAGTCAATGGTGAAACTTGGAATCAAAATATCAATGCAACTAACGTTTCGGTATAAATACAGGCAGAACCGCCCTCGATATGACCAGCAAGTTTCCCACCGTCCAGCAGCCTTATAGTAGCACCGCAACAACTACGAGTCTAATGCAATATCTACTGTAGATACATATGTGCGAAATGTGGCCAATGGTGCAAGATCGACGAGTTTTCTGTCGTCGAGGTAAACAAGCTCATTAAGCGCCAGAGAAGCGAAAAAGTAACCGCCGAGAAAAGCGGGTTGGTGTGCAAAAAGCACACAGCCAACATAGAAGTTTTGTATGTCTGCAACGGTCCGTGTAACCGCGAACAGCCTGCTAGCTGTTACAGCCTGTCAACACGCAGGAACGGTGATTACGTGAGTAAGCTAGGCCCGTCGAATCGAAAAGGAAGAAATGGAAAATTTAACTTTAGCTTGCTTGTGTTAGATTTGCAGCGAATGCTCTGTTTGGAAAGGAATGGTGAATCGCGGCACAGCCATTGCCGCCCCGGGTCACCAAGTATCTGTTGATGAAATACAAGAAGCATGCTGTCAGGACCCGGCCTTAGCCTATCCAATGGTAGGTTCAGGGCTTTGATACACTACGGTAGGCTCTTGGAGATCATACTGACTGGGCTACAGGCCCGTATCGAACTCGACCTCAAGCGTAGAATCCAGGGTTTTGCCGCAAGAAGAGAGCTACCTGTGCCTTGTATGCAAGGCCCCGGCAAGTATTATGTCCCCAGCACCACTCAGAAGCGACTTGATCAGGGCTTTGATGCGGATGCTGCCAAGCACCCGGAGATGGTCCGGCACCAGTACAAAGGCTTTGTCCCGCCTGCAGCGTTCCAGGAGGAATATACAGCAATGATGTCTGAAGAGGCAGGAAACGCCCAAGATGGTGCCGCCGGAGGCCAGCGTAGCTTGGCCAATCATTCGGATTCCAGTGCTGAGAAAGCAAAGGCGAGCCTACAGGCTCCAGTGCATATCGAATCGAAGCACAACAAGAAAAGCCAGCAGCTATATATCCAGGAGTACAACAGATGGGTTGGTAAGCTGTGCTATTTGCAGTTGTGTTCATGGGCATATATATATATTATCAGGCTAACAAACGATATTCCTCGTACAGACAAGAAAAAGCCCACTCTTTGATAGCTGGAAGACAAACAATAATATCATATTTGTGTGGTGTGTTCTACTTTCAATAGTCTGAACCGAACATTTGTCTGTAAAAGTCGCGAACCTCTGGGTTTCCATTGCGGAGTGTAAAGAGTCCTTTGGAGTCTCCCTCCACTCTGAGACCAGAGAGACTGGTAGCTCGTGATAACGCAACATAAACTTGACCTTCTGCGAATGATTTGGTTAAATCAACTGAAACATTGCCTAAAGTCAGACCCTGTGACTTGTGGATGCTAATGGCCCAGCCCGGAGCTAGCGGGAATTGTGTTCGGCTTAATACAGGCGGCCCACATGTTGTTAAGATTTCAAGCCGGTGATTCAGTTCTTGATTTGAAAGATGGAGCGAGTGGAGACGACGTTTTTCGGCTTCTACCTCATGAATCAGTGTTCTAGAGAGACACTCGGGGAGGATAGTCTGGGGATCACCACTTCCAAATTGGACTACAGGAACTTTGAAAGTATTCATGTCTATATTTTCCATGAACTTCTTGATCTGATTGTCAGCGTATGCATTGCCTGGACGGTAATGCTGCGTCAAAATTTGCCGTTGAGTAAGCTCGCAAATATCTACAACTGTCCCATGAGCGCCATTCATGAGACTGGAGGATACGCATAAATTGGATAACAAGATCACAGGCATTCCTACTACGAGATGCAGAAAGGGTTCAAACCTGTGGTCCTTCAAGGAATCCAAAGTGCCATTCCAAAGTTTCCTGTGTAGCGGCTTGAGGTGAGGATAAACCCGAAAACGACAGCGAAAATTATCTAACGACCAGATTTCAAGACTCGGTGCGCCTTTCTTGAGGAGTTTCCGAAGGCACAAATTGTTGAATCGTGAAACTTCGGCTTTGGTAGGGAATAATCGTATAGCATTCTTAAGGGAATTTGCGCGGTTTGCATCCCTATTTGGATCTGTGAGTGTACTGATGTCGGTATCAGTGAACGTTCCAATGCGGAATCTGTTGAGAATGTCGAGAAGCTTCGCATCACCCTTTTGCCGGAACACAGTTTTTAATTCAATGTGAGTGAAGTTGACGGCTTTCCAAGCATTAGAACTAAATGCCCATTTCTGAGTTGAAGTCCACGACCCATGATTAATAGGACAGGAAGATTTTAGAAGTTTCCCATCAAGCCTTTCCTCAAGCTTCTGGCCACACGTGATGCAGTTCTGAAAAGGAAGAACGGGCGGCAGTTGGAAAAAGTCACCAGTTGCGACGATTTGACATCCACCAAAAGGCATACATCGGATTTTATTTGCCTCTTGTTTAATCTTATGCTTCTCAGAATTATTGCTTGTGGTAGTGACTCTATTCAAGACTTCTGCGGCTCGATAATGAGCCACCACCTTACTGAGTCGTTCAAAGTGATGATTCTCAACCATGCTCACCTCATCAATAATGAGCACTTCGATGCCATTCATGTGATGATGTAAATTCTCTGAAGTTGATCGTTTGCATAGTTCATCTAATGGGTATGAATACGCTTCTGGAGACCACCCAGCAAAACGCCATGTAGTCATACCATTGACATTGAAGGCAGCCTTTCCTGTTGGTGCTGTAACAACTACATGCCGACCCTTTTTCTGGAGTTCCATGACAACTGCATGAAGGATGGCAGACTTGCCTGTGCCAGCAGCTCCAGTGTAGA
This sequence comes from Ceratocystis destructans, assembly GCA_038407095.1. Lineage (NCBI taxonomy): Eukaryota > Fungi > Ascomycota > Sordariomycetes > Microascales > Ceratocystidaceae > Ceratocystis > Ceratocystis destructans. The sequence goes on from JAXASZ010000663.1 coordinate 5,190, forward strand.
AAACATTGTGACCAGAAAGGATAAGATTGACAACATGCCTTTGCTCAGCACTAAGATGGATGCGATTGTGAGAGGAAAGATAATTGTCTGCTTGACGTGTTTTCTCGGGATTAGAAGGAAGTAGGTCTGCGCAAGAGGTGGGAGCGGGTGGGTCACTGGACTTGTGAGACGATTCATGGCCATCAAGGAGAGTTGACTCTACAGAAGAAATGGGAGCGGTTGGGTCACTAGAAATGTGAGTTGTCCCATGGCCGTCAGGGAGAGCCGGCTCTGCACAAGAGGTGGGAGCGGTCGGGTCACTGGACTTATGAGACGATTCATGGCCATTAGGGAAAGTTGACTCTGCACAAGAGGTGGGAGCGGTCGGGTCACTGGACTTGTGAGACGATTCATGGCCATCAGGGAGAGCCAGCTCTGCACAAGAAATAGGAATGGGCTGAGCACCGGACATGTGAGGTGACTCATGGCCATAAGGGAGAGTCGGCTTTGAACAAGGTGTGACAGCGAGCAGACCACTGCACATATGAGACGATCCATGGCCGCCATCAAGGAAAGTTGGATTTGTACAAGAAACAGGAGCGGGCAGGCCGTTAGATATATGAAATGATCTGACGGCTTCAGAGATAATTGGATGTGGCCGGGAGGCTGACTCAAATGGTGACTTTATATGAATCTTGTTTGAGCTGAAAAAGTCTGGAGCAGGAACATGCTGCTTGCCTCGCGGGCCTACCAGAAGCGACCGATATATCTGGCGAAGAATAGCGGCGAGGGACATGCTGAGAGCTTGATGTTTACCATAGAAATCTCATGATCATCATGATGGTGTTCAAAGAAGCTACGATGAAAGCAATGGCGAGTCATCAGTCGTCGAACTTAATTCAGAAATTTGATGCTACGTGATGAAGAGTGCTGAATACAACCTAGATACCGAGGCAACAAGAGCTATTCCTGGAAATGTTTGTTTATTATTCATATCAAAAGTAGCCAAAACGAAATAGTACCATAAGGAGAAGAAGTAACAACGCAATAAAAACAGGCCATTCAGGGCATCAAAAAGCATGCAAAAAAGTAAGAGAAATACGCCATGGGCATCGAGAGGGCTGGTGGTGTCGGCCAGGTTGCGAGGTCAAGCCGGTACATGGAATGGAATAGCTGGATGGCAAAGAAAGAAATCAACCTGGAATAATGTCAGGGTAGGATAATGTTACAGTAGTAGGTGCGCTTTAATCTAAGGGGGGTGAGTAGGAAGAGTCTCTGCGAGACGTATTCCAAGACGGCATGGCAACCGAGGAGCAATATAGTCGATTGCCAAAAAGAGATGTGATAATATGAGAGAAGAGCCTCTTTTTACCAGTACGCGGAAGCCGACCCCATTTGCGGAACATGGGACCCAGAAATGACCTACTGTTGCTGGGCTAGAGCTGATGGTCGTCCTGATTTAACCGACTAGTGCCCTCGTTGACCATAGCCTCAGCATCACCGACTTGACGACGCTCGCTAATCTCCATGAGTTCATGTGGACTTTTGAGACGAGAGCGCGCGAGATAGCGTAGCGGCATAGAAAGGCTACGCGTGTTGACGGGTGGCATGTGTTTGTGTCTGTGGCCGTAGTAGTAGACGGCTGGTGATGCTGTCTCAGCTGGATCGCAGTGGCCGGTATAGAAGCGGCTTCCAGGCTTGGCCTCTCTCATATGCGTTGATTGCTACGGAAGAGGCTCTAGAGAGCTAGAGAGACGATTCAAGTGGAGATAGACATCGGTGCCATATCTGTGTAGATGGTATGTTGTTAGCATAGTAAAAGCAAATATGTCGTCTGGCGCGATGACGTCATCAAAGAAAGCCTTCCCCAAAAAGAAGAAAAAAAAACGTACCCTTCCATGCTGATTAGCTTCAGATCGCCGCCAAAGTAGCGGGCATATAGCCGAGAAATAGGCAGACCATAACCAAAGCCAGCCATGGGCGCCTTGAAGTCGCTCTTGTCAAAGTCTGGATCGAGGCTGGGCGTACGATCGACAGTCGTGTACATGTAGGTCCAGACCAGTGGTATGGCGCTGCGGGGAATGCCGCCGCCCTCGTCAGAGATCTTGATAGTAATATCCTCCTTACCTTCAGCCACAATCACCTTGGTGACGGGGAAGGTGTCGGACTCCTGACCATGGCTCTCTACAACGGCACGCAGTGAATTTTTCAGGGTTTCGAAGAGCATGTGTGACAAATGACCAGGCACATACATGAAGTTCAGATTCGGGGGGCACACAAGCTGGATTTTGGGTGCTTCGAACAGGCCATAGTGATCCTCGCATACGAAGCGGGCGTTCTCAATGGCTTCCTGGGCAAGTTCCTTGACATTTGTCTTGGTGCAGATGATACCAACATAAGACGGGTCACGATAATGACTGTGATCGGTCAGGGCAATGTGCTGGCCGATAAGCATACGAATACCAATACGGGACATGTAGAAACGGTCCAGGAAAGCTTGTATATTGTTGTCAATTTGCATTCGCTGGCGCTTGCGCTTGTATTCAAGAACGCCCTGTGCCATGGTGGTCACGACAGAATCGTGCCGTCGTTTGATGAGCTTGAGAGTATCGGAGAAGCGCTTGTTGAAAAGCTGAAGATCGGCAGGCCACATGGCCATGTCGTCGACGAGGGCAAAGTATCGCCGCGCAGAGACAATTGGCTTTTTGTGCAGGAGATGGGAGGTGCTGTCTCCATAGCTGTTGCCGAAGCCATTTGCAGCTTGGTATTTCGTTTCGTCTAGACTTGGGTTGGGGGTTGCTTCGGAGAGCATGCGGCTTTGCTTGTGGCCTCGCGCGGGCGAGAGGAGCCGATCACGGACTTCGCGGTCGAGTTTTGGTCGAGAAAGAGCAGTGATTTCCTGCAAGTAGTCGAGAGTTAGCGAGCGACAAGGTCGTATCGGGTACATGGGAGAGGGGAAGGGGAAAGCAAAAAAGAGCAATAGTTACCTCAAAAGACTGAGCGTACCAATCCTGCACCTTTCTCACAGAGGGCATCTCACTGAGGCCATCTGGTAAGCTATCAAGTTCTTGAACTCTGTGGGCAAGACGAATCGGTAGCTCTTCGGCGAGAAACTGGGAGGCACGAAAGAGAGTGCCTGGATAGAGGACATGTTAGTGGCGCGGTTGCTGTGGTGTAGGGGGGATAATGCATGAGGGATAAGACAAGGAGGATGGATGATTGATCGGTTTTTGGGCTGAGCCAGCTTCAAGACATACCAACATTAGGCTTCTCGCCAAACTGTACCATTTGACGTAAGCTCACGCCTGTGGCTGGAAAGCTAGCATAATGCCTGATGGTTTCCATCAGACGCTCGCTGGCCTTCCAAGACATGGTAGGAGACTTGGAGAGCGGATGGCCGTGGTGATAGTGATAGTAATGATAGTGTGTACAATATGAGCGACCTGTGTTTTATGCGGGATTGTGGCGTGGGGTTGTGTACTATGACGATAGCTTGTGCTTGCTCAGGACGGATGGCTTGATAGAAGATACTTTGAGAAAGAAAAAAAGAAGAAAAAAAGACGTCAAGGAGTAAAGGACAAGCAAGGTTGTTGCTGTAGCGAGAGAAAGACTCGCTTTGTGTGTTTGAGTCACAGTGTGAAGCGTTCTTGACGAGGATCCTCGGATCGGAATGTAGTCATAGACAAAGCCAGCAGCAGAATTCGGACGGACCGCGCTACCGAGGCACGCACACACAAACGCACAAATGCACGCAGATTTTCGTTGATTTGCTGGGGATTGTCTAGGAGTGGGTGGAGGATAAGCTTCACATGGGCTGTGTAGTCATTAAGCAACAACACAGAATCGGCTCTGTAGGCGACGAGCAAGGATGAGGGAGAAGGCTGTCGGGAGCAGTCAATTGCGAGGACAAAGAACAAAAAATAAATAAAAGAAGAGAAATAATTCTACAACGAAATGGACAAAAAACCAAGTCTCCTGTGTGATAGCCCCTCGAACGACCGATTGACTCTAAGTATTCGGAGTAACGGGAATCTAATCTAATGAGCCTGTGCTGGGAGCAAGGCGATGGCCGTCTTTAGTTTTTGGAGGCTTGTCTTCCCCTGGTCCACTACAGCATCTCCACTTATTTCTAGTAGCATACCCCCAGGGAGGCACTGTAATCTTGAAGTTTTCCTTGAAGAATTTGGCTGTGTTTAGCTTTAGCTTGGAAGCGAGGCGTATCGGTGGTTCTGCGATCTGCACTGGAGAGGAGATAGAATAGGCTTTGCTTCTGGTGCCTCTACTTATGATCTTATTATCGAGGATATCACAAACTATCGCCGACCGTCCATTGTCCGACTCTAGCCGTTGTAGCCGTATAGCCGCCTAATGTCTCCATTTGCCGGCATCACATGACAGCCAGATCTAGCGGTACCTGCCGTCACATAGACTGCCCAACCGCCTGCCTTGTACTTTGCTAACAAAGCAATCCCGGACTGCTGGAAGGCCCTTGACTCTCCACATTTACCACACCCTCGCCAGTTCTTGCTAGATGCTTGTCCGAGGTTTAGCCGTGGCATTTCTGTACTACCGCAGCAAGGATCGCCGATGCGCAATTTGATACACAGAACAGGGTTACTAGGATGAACAGTGACGAGAAGCCTGGCCCTATAGAATCGGCTGTAAGTTAGCAACAGGCTGGTAATGGGAAATGAGCGTGGAGCCCCTAAGACCACGATGTGCATACATGTATATATATATAAATGCATAGATCCAGCATCTGGGCTTGTGCAAATCACGTTATACATCAATAGTTGCTAGATATATATGCAGGTGCAATAGCACTTTGATTTACTAACTAATAGACTGCACCATCAAAAGGTGCCGTATGCACAAAATAAACGACCTTGAAATCCCCGGTCTGGCCTCCCCTGGTCTCAGTGGCTTAGAATGATGCCCACTTGTACACTTTTTTTTCTAGCCAAGGGCCAAAGAGAGGCAGATTTTTGTTCTTGTTTCGTAGCTTGTGATTCATATGCTAATAGCATTATTTTCTCTTCTCTCCGTATCTGTAGTCTCGGAACCAAACACGGCCTTTCCTCTTCCTTCCCTTAGAGCTGGTGTCGCAATATTTCTTTCTCCCCCCCTTTCGCATCTCAATCCACCTCACGCTTGCCTTTGCCCCGGAGAGAAATGGACGCAAGGGAACTGAACACCAGGAACAATTAGCCAAGCACAACAAAAACGAAAGGTCAGTTGAGAAATACAGCTAGCTGTTCAAGTCACCAAGTAACTCGTACTTGATGCCTATGGCTGTTCTGATACTTGCGACCGAATCTGCTACTTTGGACTAGACCTGGCAGTGGGTTGTCTGTACGCGCACACATTTGCTGCTGCAATTACGACCAGCAACTACTGTCTTTTCTCGTACCAAAGCTTCCCACCCATTTTGGCAGGCGCGCCGGTTTGCTGAAACGTCCAAAGCGGCAGGACCCTTTGGTCTTTCTCTTTTTCCTTCACGTTCTTTCCATGACAAATCTCAATATCGACAAGGCTGAGAAATTTTCTTGCTTCACTATCGTCGACTTGCATTACTTGGTCATCTTGTTTATTGCACCATAACTTATTTTCTTTATTCTCACTTAAACCTAAGGCATCAACCAATCTATTCGCTATCGCTATCGCTTTCGCCCAATGCGCTTATCTTTTTGCGCAAACCACACCCTTCATCAGCCGCTTCTTCCCTCGACAGCTATTTCTCTAACATTTCTCCCCATAAGACTTAGCCAGACATATGTGAGGTTACCACTGCATTATTTAACGTAGCGCCCCTCTTCTTTCTATGCCCAACAAGCCTTGCAATTCTTGCGAGGTGTGCAAGACACGATGTGGTCCATAACAGCCAGTACCAGCACTACTAGCAATAGCAATCCTAGCACTGCAGTCGATCCCCTCTCCTCTATATTTACACCTCCCAGAAACCGAAGCCGGGCCTACAGCTCGTTAACGGCATCCTCGACTATCACCGCTGCTCTCGCTGCCCCAGGCCATTTGCGAGGGGGCAGCCAAAGTTTTAGTCCATCCCCACTACGACGCAGTACGAAAATGCTTGCTACCGGGTTGCAACCAGAAACCCCGGCGCAATATCAACATCAGCCAACATCAGAAGCCAAAGACAGCCATTATCGGCCAGAAAACACAGGCAGTAATATCCAGGAGCATGGAGGCCTTCAGCAGTACTACGGCTCAGCTGGGTCGGTGTCCATGCATTCGGCATCTTCCTCACCACCAGCGGAATCAATAGCGTTGAATTCGCGGTCAGGGTCCTCTAGCTCAGTATCTGGACTGGCGCATGATACTAGCCCAGATTGGGAGCTAGGCCTTGACAAAAATACCGAGTACCATAACAATAACCAGTCATTAGCGGAGCATCTGCGCCCTGCAAACGAACAAAATCGACATCGCCGGAACGAAAGCGAGAGCAGCTTATTTCAGACCCCGATACGCCGCGCATTAGGAACTAGCCATGCCTATGATGCTGCAGCAAAAGCCGCACTTGCGAAGCGGCTCGACGACTTGACGGCATGTATTCGGGCGTCTGGTGATCTTAGCCCTCTTGCTGTGGCTTCATTGCATACAAAACTAGATGACATCGAGGTGACCCTTTATGACCCAGCCTCGAGTCGCGCCTGTTTCAACGACGCATTGGACAGCTCTTACGACCTCAACGGCACCCCTACAGCAAGTAGTCCCATTCGAGCAAGATCCGGCTTTGCGCGATCACGATTTGCACGGCCCCTAAGTCTTGACTTTGACGCATCTCCATTACGGCAGTCCCTGTTTGGGTCGCGCTTCAGTGATGTGAGTGCTATGCTCAGGGAAAGTCGATCGAATTCACCCCAGCGTCCGCATAGTAGACAAGCATGCTCGCGGACGCAGACACCCACTCCACAAACAGTGCCACATAAACGTAATGACGTTATCGAGGAAGCTGATAGTGCAGAAAGCGAGTGTGATGAGGAACATGCGGACGAAGATGAAGACAGCGACGAAGATGACGAAGACAACGAAGACGAAGAAGATGAAGACGGAGAAATTACCGAGCAGGCTCAGCCTCTCCTACAAACCACCCGTGCATCTCATGGCATGTCCAAGGAAGATGCTCGTCTTGTCATTGCGGAAACTGAAAAACTAAACGAAAACTTGGAGGGCCTGATTAACAATCTACGAGCTCGCCAAGAAGAAACAGATGTACATCTTTCTTTACTACCTTACTCTTTGCTCTCTTTTTGAAAACTAACCGTCTCTAGCACATTCAAACTATCTTAGTCGAGCGGGCTGAACGAGCCGCCCAGCGCATTCTCTTCCTACAAGGCCGGGTCACTCACCTTGAAAATGAGCTTCACGAAAACGATTCGGAGCTAGCCTATCTAAGAATTTGCCTCAAGGGCATTGAAGTGCAAGTTCCGCGCGACAACATAGACCCAGAACTCTACCAAAGCATTCAGTATTTCAAAGATGACTGGGCACAACTTAAGAAGAAACGCATTGCTCAGAAGGCAGCTGACATGCAGGCATATGAACAAACACCAAGACCTCTCCCATCATTAGCGCCCCCTTCACGTTCACCTTCCGTACAGAAACATTCATTTTCAAGTGGCCAGCTGCACACGGCATACTAATGTGACGCCACGTAGCCTAGTGGCTTCCTAATCTTTGCGAGGCTCACTTCGCTGTTTTCCCAACGGTGGTTGATTTGTTCACGTCTCCTTACTGTTTTTACCCCGCCCGCATAGCGGCATGATGATATTTACGACCTTCTGCATACCATGAACTCTTAGCGTGGTCTACCATCGTTGCGTGTGATTCCACGGAACGTCTGTTGTGTTTTTCTTTTTCTTTTCTTTTGCTACATACCCCCGTTGCGATACCATCTTTCCAGTACACAATCTAGATAGCGTACTTGTCTCATTCCATTTCTTTCAAGTAAAACATGGCAATATTTACACAAATGACCATGTCTAAGCCACCGCTTAACGTATAGTTGTGATGGGAACCTTGCATAATGATAAAAAAAACCCCGCAAAATACTACTAAACGTAGCATTGAAAAAGCACAAGTGCCAGAACGACCTGTATCCAAGAACACATCATACAAACAATACAAAACACACAGCCAGCCTCTGGTTCTTAAAACTACATGACTTTCCTTTCTTCGTGACTACATCGGCTTTTACAAATATCAAGGGACTCTCAACAAGGAGCCAAGGCCAAACATCTATTCTGTTATGCCTTGTATAGCAAATCTAAGAAGCCCGACGCCAAGTCCACCACCACGCTCTTATTCGGCAGTGATCCGGCCACACCGTATAGTACTGCCGAGTCGCCCGTGGGCTTTTTGGCTGCCTTTCCCTGCTTAGCTAGCAGCCGGCTCTTCTCGCGTTGTACAACAATGACCTCCTCGAGGTCCTTGATCAGCCGCTCCCACACTTTGACAATAGGCATCGTGACCGCAACATGGATAGCTGCTGGGTTCTGCAGCGCATTCAGGTGCCAGCCCTTGGCCGACATAGCATCAGAGATGTCATATGTGTTTAGTGTGCGTGCGCGGAATGCGACAACCGAGATCTTCGGATCGCCAATGATGGCCAGCTCGCTGGACAAACTTGGCTGCGTTTCGATAGCGGTGCGGATGTTGCGCGTAGTGCCGACAATCTTTCTGCAGGCATCAAGATAACCGTCCTGGCCGACGTTCATCATGCTGGTCCAGCAGCCGGCAATCAGAGCACCGGGCCGACTACCAGCAAGGCCAGGAGATGCGTAGATGCCACCGCTCCAGTCCGGTGATACGTAGTACTGGAAGAGGCGCAGGCGAGCAGACCGGTATAGCACTGTTGAGTTACCCTTGGGTGCAAACCCGTATTTATGTGTATCGCAGCTGATTGATGTCACACCAGGCAAGCGGAAATCAAAAGCTGGTGTTTCAAAGCCTGCGCGTTCAAGGAAGGGCATCAGGAAGGAGCCCAGGCAGCAATCAACATGCAGGCATATGTCATTTTTGACGGAAAGATCTGAGAGCGCGGAGATGTCGTCTACGATGCCATGGGGGAAGTTAGGCGCAGAGCCAACGAGCAGGACCGTATTGCGTGTTATTAGGCGTGAGACAGCCTTGATGTTCACCTTGTGACTAGGGGCAGGGCACTCCACCAGGTGCATCTTGATTTTGAAATACTCGCAGGCTTTTCGGAAAGCTACATGGGCAGTTTCGGGAAGAATCATCTCAGGCTCCGTGATGCCATGCTCCAAATAGCCGCGCTGGCGAGCCGCTAGACAGGCCATGAGAATGCTGTCAGTGCCGCCGGATGAAGTGACACCGGCAGCGCCTTCAGGGGCATTAAAGAGAGATAGGACCATTGCGACAACCTCGGCCTCCATTTTGCGCACGCCAGGGAAAACATCGGGGTGGATGGGGTTAGAGACGGTGAATTTGCCGTAGGCTTCGGTTTGTAAACGGATCAGCTCATCTTCGCCATGGTACACAGTGCCAGAAACGCAGCCGTCCTCCCAGCGGGTGTGGTCCATATTTGCGAGTGTTTCCAGTTCCTTCAGCAAGGCTTCTTCACTAAGACCTTTTCGCGGGAGAACCGTGTTGCGGGTCATGCCTGCAGGGACCAACTTCTTCTCAAGCTTTGCCAGTGCGTCACCGACATCTTTTTCCACCTGCGACCGAACGCTGGGCGTTTGTAATAGATAACCGTATAGGACTCGACGGATGCTATGGTATACCTCGACTACGGTTCCGATGGGACCGCGGCCCTTGAGTTTATAGAAAGCCCGGCGCGACCAGCGAAGAACGAAGAAGAAGAATACGATATTTCGGATACTAATGCGACAAGTAGCCTTGTTAGCCGGCCGTCTTATGCCACAGCAGGTTGGGAGAATCGCACAAAAAACTCACCTATCCAGAGACACCAGATCAGACGCCCGTTGTGGTCTCTTTGCCAGCGCAATGTGCAGCATTTGCAAGAAGGCGCCAGGCAGGGCCTTCGTTCCAACTACGACGCTGGAGACCATGTTGGTAGAAGATATCAGGCAAACAAGCAAGCGACTTGGACGGGCTCAGTCAGCCTCGTATAGTCGAAGAGGAAGGGCTAGTGAAAGGGTAGGTTAGGAGATAAATGAGGAGCGAGAAGGACGAACGCAAGCGCAATATTAAAATGTCAAAAATTGGGCCAAGTTGGGGAAGTGCAGCTGAGTGTGTATTACAGGGGAGTAATGGCTGTAATACGCGCAAATCACGCTGTATTTGTGGCGGCTATAGAAGGGTTAAAGTGCCCGTAGCAGCTAGGCAGACAAGGATTTGGCAAGTTTCATAGACGAGAATCACGAGTGACGGAAAGGAAAAGACTGGCAGCTAGTAGTAATAAGGATTTAAAGGAGACCAAAGAAGGATAAAAGACGAACGAAGCCAGCAAGCAACGCATCCCTAGAATCGAGTTGAGGGGAAGGCTTCCCCTATTTAACAGCCGCGATCGACTCATAGAAGAACAGGACAAAACTAGCTAGTTGCAAGCCAACTGTAGCGTCGCTTCCAAATCAGCACTCTCTGGCCAGCTTGTTGGTTCTCTATTCGGGCTTCGGGGCGACTTGCCTGACCTGCCACTTTGAGCCGGACACATCCCACGTAGACGGATTACGGTATCTTGTAGGTGGTAGTAGGAAGGGATCACTGAGGCATACTTGCTTCGAAGCATACTCGGGTGTCGGGCAGCCTCCATCTGTGGCGAGCGAGGTGCGTTTTACTGCACATAAACTACGATGATATTATCTAGAACGGATATTAGGCTCCCAAAGCCCCCAGTATCCTCACTCCGGCATCCTCACTCCGGTATCCTCACACCAGAATTCTCACACCAGAATTCTCACACCAGAATTCTCACACCGGTATCCTCACTCCAGCATCCTCACTCCAGCATCCTCACTCCAGCATCCCCCCCTCCCTTCTCCTTGCCCTCAGTTCTGGCGAGTAGAGATGCTCGGCATATTAGTGAGTCTCCGGGTGTCGCCCACAAACTAGTGACATCTTGTCGTGCCGTCGTCGCATTTCCCTTCTGCTTTCTGCTTTCTGCTAGGTCTGGGAGGGAGGCTGACAAGGGTCCGGCTGTCGCGCGCCGAGAGCCGGGATACTGTGCTTTCTTTTTTGCCTCCTCCCTGCTTGCTGTTTGGGAGTTCCATTGCTGTGCATTTCTTTTCTCTTGAAGCGGTGAGCCGTGGGGTTGAGCTGTTGAGTTGTTGATTGTGTAAGTAGATTGCAGTAGCTGTCAACTATCTGGGTAGGGTTAGGGTGTGTTGCAACGCATTAAACTCATAAGCATCAACACCAACTTCCTCGAACTATAGATTGCGGATTTAACGGCTTATTTCCTCGATTTGCAAAACGAGGCAAATACTATTTTCGTCATGGCTCTAACTTTATCCGCTAATGAATATCTATTGAGTAATCGCCAGTGCTTGAGCTTCTTACTTAGTTTCGGAGTTAGAACCCTACCTGCACACTAACCCTAAAATGACGCAAGCTATCTAGTTGAGTTATCAGACGTTTTCTTATGTCGTCTAATTGCGTTATAGGCTGTATTAAAATAGGCCGCACACGATTGATCTACTCGCCCCTTTCTTCTCGCGCTGGCCTTGCTTTTGCTATAGCTGTTCGTGTAATGCTACCGTTGATGTCGACCTAAGCTACAATGACCATGAGTGAGCTTCTAACCCATATCTACTGCTGGGCTTCTTTGACTAACGCACTACCTTCGAAAGAACTCACTAATAGCTTGTTGCTGGCTGTGGGCTTAGCTTCAGTGGCTGCCTTCCAGCCTCAGATTGTCGTCGATAACAAGGCTAATCGTGGTAAGACTGGGGCTGTCGCAAGCGAAAGCATTGAATGCAGTGAGATTGGCCGGTCGATATTGAAGCGGGGTGTAAGTAACTGACCGCGTAACTGACCGCGTACACACCAAATATCCTATACGTTTCACTAGCCTTGTGCACTAGGAAGTTGCTAACATGAGACTATGCAATCGCATAAAACTGTCTAGGGCACTGCTGTTGATAGCCTCATTGGCACTGTGCTGTGTGTTGGGGTTATTGGCATGTACCACTCTGGTATTGGTGGCGGCGGCTTCCTCATTGTTAGAGACTCTAGAGGGGAATACGAGGCTATTGACTTTCGAGAGACGGCGCCGGCAGCAGCGTCTGAAGACATGTACCGCGATAATGTCGTAGGCAGTATTATCGGTGGCCTGTCTGTTGGCGTCCCAGGTGAGATCCGTGGGCTGCAATATGCCCATAAGAAATACGGGGTAAGCCGTGAATGGAGTAGATGAGATTATTGCTGAATACTGACCTAGGGCTTTGTAGGCGCTGCCCTGGAAGGACTTGGTGATGCCGGCTGTGAAGGTTGCCCGTGATGGATTTAGAGGTAGGTCGGCAGCTGGGTCTATATTTCCATTCCACAAGACATTGACCTTCGTGTAGTCACTTCCGACACGATCACGTATATAGAAAAGGCACTTGCCGAGGCTCCGTACAACTTCCTTGTTGAAAATCCAGTTTGGGCCGAAGACTTCGCACCAAATGGAACTCTTCTAGGTCGTGGCGATATCATGACCCGGAAGAGATACGCCGAGTACGCTGAGCGAGATCTCCCAGCCTATAGATATACCCACAGCTAACACTGCTGCAGCACGCTTGAAAAGATTGCTCTTCAAGGCCCCGACGCATTCTATACCGGAGAAATTGCTGAGTCTCTAGTCAACACGGTCAAAAGCTCCAGCGGAATCTTGACATTGCAAGACTTGGAGGACTACAAGATTGAGACCCGCGAGCCTCTATCGGTGCAATACCGGAACTACACGTTGCACTCCATCGGCGCGCCTGCCAGTGGCGCCATATGTTTGGGTAATCTAAAGGTCATGGAGCAATATGACTTATTAGATTGGAGGAACACGAACTTGAGTGTCCACCGCCTAGATGAGGTACTCCTGATAGTTACCCCGTTTTTTGTTGGCTAGTCTTTCTATACTGACACTGCAACCTAACTAGGCTATGCGTTTTGCTTATGGAGCACGCATGGAACTTGGGGATCCGGCTTTTGTCAAGGGAGTTTCATCTTTGGAGGCTTCGTTACTGCAGGAATCAACGGCAGAGGATATCCGCAACAGGATCAACGACAACTACACGCAGCCTGTTAAGCGTTACATTCCTCAAGGCATATTCACTACTGAGGGACAAGGCACATCCCACATTGTCACGGCGGATAACTCAGGCATGGCAACCAGCTTGACGACAACGATAAACCTGTTGTTTGGTGCCCAGCTGATGGATCCCCTGACGGGGATTATTCTGTATGTTTTGACTTCCCTTTTTCTACATCCTCGGACTCTCTTGATTAGTGTGTCTGACCGTGCGATATAGCAACGATGAAATGAATGATTTTTCCATACCCGGCCACCATAATGAATTCGGCTTCGCACCTTCACCAGCCAACTTCATCCGCCCGGGGAAACGACCTCTCTCCAGCGTGTCACCTGTCATAATCGACACGCCGTCTGGTTCTCTGTATCTTACCATCGGCGCAGCAGGTGGTTCTCGTATCATCTCTTCGACTACACAGACAATCTGGCACGTGATTGAGCATGGCATGATATTGGATGAAGCCCTAGCTCGCCCTCGCCAGCATGACCAGCTGATTCCAAACCAGGTGACATTTGAGTATTCCTTTGATAATGCTACTGTGGATGCTATGCGAAACCGCGGACATAATATAACGTGGGTCATGGAGGGGCTGAGTGCGGTACAGGCCATCCGGGCTGGGGAAGATGGGGTGTTTGAGCCGGCATCAGAACCGAGACAGAAGAACAGCGCGGGTGTGTCTCTTTGAATCTACTTGCCACGTATTGACAGCTTGTTATTAAGAAACTTGGAAAATATTCAATGTAAAAACTTTAGTGCGTTGCCACAAACTACTATTGAACACAATAGACTTACTAAACTAAAAAACAAAAAGGAAAGAGAGGCACACGGTCAGATATTTACCGCAATAACGCCATAAGCCGTTCCATCTCCTCAATCCAGCGTGTTGCGAACACATGCTCGGTGAATCGCTGCGCGCTCTGTCGTGCCCGTAGTCTCACAGCTAATGGATCCTCCAGCGACAGTGCCTTCTCGTAGCACTGCGCAAACTCTTCAGCTGTTGTCGCATGGAAGCCTACCGGCTTTCCGTCAACCTCAGTGACAATATCAAGCTTTGGGCCTCCACTATTGTGCACGACGGGGATCAGGCCAGCAGCCTCGTACTCAACAACTCCAATGCCAAAGTGCTCGTTCCACATACCGTTGACACCGACAGAGGCTTTGCTCAGCCATTGTAGAACGCTGGGCCAAGGGGCATCCAACACAAAGTCTACGCGGTCCTTGACACCCAACTCGTTGACTAGAAGCCGCAACTCATAAACCAGCTTTGAGTCAGCGTCATCGCGCACATTGCCAATCAACACAAGACGTGAGCCTTCTGACGCTGGGGTGCGAGTAGCCACAAACTTGGCGAACGACTCAACGAGGATCTGGTGGTTTTTCTCGGGACGAAACTGTGCAATGCAGAGAATCGCCTTTTCCCGCTGATTCTCGCTTGCAGCAGACACTTCAATCTTGCTGGCCATTTCCTCGACAGCAACAGGCGGATAGACCACGGTGATTGGGGCAGTAGTCTTGCCGCCGCTGCCAGTCCGGTATGGTGTCCACAGCTTGTTGATATGGTCTTGAGTCCAGCTTGAATTTGTCATGACGATGTCGATGCTAGCGCCAGAACGAGAGTATAACAGGGCAAATAGCTGCCAGTATATTTTCTTTGCCTTGCCTTTCCAGCCGATACCCTGGCCCGCATTGACACCGAGATTTCCGGTGGGCGAGTTTGGATCCAAAGATGTTAACATATCAGTCGAGATCGTGGGGTAGTGCACATAGGCACCGGTCGGAATATTTCTAAAAAGCAGCCTGCATAAGCCAAGAGCAAAGGCATAGCCCATGGTATCGATGAAGACGTCTGGAACCACAAGCTGGAAAGCATCCCAAGCAAGAATGAGAGAGCCAATTGACTGGCCGATGAGGGTGAATCGCGGCCATGTTGAAGGGAGAACCCAATGGCGGGTTGAGAGGTAGAGGAATGTAATGGTTGGGGAGTGGAGGTCGATGTTAAATTGGTGCTGCCCATAGAAGCCATATTATTAGTGAACGGAACATGACAAAGAAACATGCATCACTACAGCTTTGCTTACCTTTACGCGGGAAAGAATATTGTCCTTGGAAACATTCAAGTCGCCAGTATAGACAACAATGCGAGCCTTAGGCCAGCGCGTTTGCGTTGCGCGAATCGCTGCCCACAGTACCCGTTCGCCACCCCCACCAGCATTGCTACAGCGAGAAAAATTAGCCAAACAAGTTAAGTCGGATGCCGTAGACAGGCACGATAGCAAAAATGACAGCTTTGACTTACCAAAATGGGTGGAAGAACCCAATTATCTTTCCTTTGCCCAGACTACCAGCAGTGGTGTTCTTGCTTCCCCCAACAATGCTGCCTTCGGATAAGACCTCGGACTCAACAACAGGGCTAAGAATGCTTGCTCTGCGCCCAGAAGTTTTTGTCCGAAGATACCAGCCAAAACCAGCGCCTATGGCTCTAAGCACAACTAGAACAAGGAACATGTTATAGGTGCCGATAGCTATCAAAGCAAGGGCCAGATAAAGCAAAGTGTCTTGGCGAATCCATGACGACGACGATGCATTGCACGCCGCATGGGAAGACGCAGAGCATACCCCGGGATTAGACGATTCCATTGCAGGACGTTAAAATGTTGAACTGCACGACTTGCGCCGACGTCCAAGATTGAGGGGTGGTTTAAGCTTGCAACAGCTTGGCAGAAGGGTGCGGGTTCGGCCTACTGCAGCCCACGTTAATGAGAACAGTATATGAAACAAAGATACGTAATGTTGCAGCTAAAGAAGAAATGAACGAATGAGCGACCGCTAGGACCAGCTTGATGCACGTGAAAAGCTGATGCAGGCTCACGGCGCAAATGGGAGAAGAAATAGGAGCCTCACCTCTGACATGGCCAAAGTCCGACCTAGGGGACAGGATATAAAGAGTCCCTATGTGCACCCCTGTGGACTGCTGACTAATTGGTGTAACCTGCACACCCCAGGGCTTTTGGCTTATCACGAACCACCCGGGAAAATTAATTCCAGGTAGTGTGGCAATAGAAACGCCCCATGCATTTTATTGATCTTATACGGCCATTGTGGACTACGCTTTTTTGGCGAATTTTATAAATTGCATGTCGCTCCTTTCAGAACACCTGGTATCACATCTTGTGCTCTTCTTGCCATCATGAATACTTTGCGGTTGCAACGACTGTCTCGTACAGCCATAGCTAACAGCCTTTCTTGCACCAATCAAGCTGGTCTTCTATGCCCCCAATATCGCCTTACGTCGATCGCACACTCTGGGCTACGTGTAGCAGGATCTCGCAGCTTCTTGTTTGATCCTATCTTTTTGCCTGTGCAAGAAGCTGTCATCAGTTTCCACAATGTCTCTGGTATCCCATGGTACCTATTAATACCAGCCTCCGGAGTGGTCCACACTCTTCTCTTCCGCATGCCAAGTTTCTTGCTAGCCCGCAAAGACAGGGACAAGGTGCTACACGGCATGCTCATGTCCCAGACCATCCAGGCAGCAACAGCCCGTGCATACGGCAACTCATCTATCAAAAATATCCTGGCCCCCAGGCTAACGTCGCGGGCGTATCAGGCACTCGGAAAAACACCTGCGGATATGGAGCCAGCTAAGAAGCTCTCGTCGAAAGCCCTTATTGGGATGTCGTTCCTCTCATGGTTCTACTCAGTCTCGCTATTTAGGCGGCTTACTGGTGGCCTAAGCATCACGGGTGAACAGCTCAGCCAACCCGACCCTTCGGTATTTACGGAGGGATGTCTGTGGTTCCAGGACTTAACAGCGTCAGACCCCACGTATATTCTGCCTCTTACCTCGATGAGCCTTATTATCTGGTCATGGATACCCAAAACCGAGGCGGGGTGGCGCGATGTGCTCGGTAAACCAGATCCCCTCAAGCCTAGTGGGATGTCGCCCTTGAGGCTTCGCGCGACGAGAGTTTCTCTTATCGCTACGCCGCTATTCATAGCAGGCCTTGACTCGCTGACAGCAGGATCCTCCCTCTTTGTCGTATCTAGTCTTCTCTCTTTCCGGGCATTCAAACTGCTAGACAAAAAAGACCCTTTAACGGATATGCGGTTTGATCGGCTGGCAGATGCAATTGTGCACAGCCGCACATCAGTTCCCCAGGGTAACGGGCGACCGATAAGCTGGTTTATCAAAAGTGCGAAATGAGACATTCTAAAACTAGTGCCAAAACATGGCAGATTATATATGAATGCACTGTGATGGGTATCCTTTGAAAGGCAGGACGCCGGATTTGAATTTCGGGGCACAAAAAGGCAACATGTATGAGAAGATAACGATAGAGAAAATCAAGAAGCAAAGCAAACAGGACACGCAATTAGACGGCTCGTAAACCAGGACATGAAAAAAGGGAATAATGCGAGAAAGCAAAGCAGAGCAAAGACAAAACCTCCACAAGCGCCAGTATACCAAGTAGAACAAGAAGCAAAACAAACAACCCCAGCCCATATTGTCTTCAAGCAAAAAAGAAAAGAAAAGGGTATGGCATATAGAAGCCGCCGTCAAGGGTTTAGTCCAAGAATATGGCCAGAAGAATGATAGTGAGAATGACCGAGAGAATTAGCAACAAGATACAGCTCTTGTTGCGCGCAGCCTTTTGGTATCTAGCAGCCTGTGTTGTCTCTGTCATGGCCCCACGGGTATCGTCGCGGACCTGTTCGACATTGTCGGCAATTGTGTTCAAGGATTCGCCCTGTTCTATTACAATCTGGTTGACTTGGCGGAACAGCATGTTGATATCAGTAACACCACGCTCAATATTCTGGATCTCTTCCTCGCGTTCGATGATAAGTTGCTCCTGAAAATCGACTTCATCCTGTGGTGCTAGGTTGACAAGTTCTTGTTGCTGCAAAAGCTGCTGCTGCTGTTCTGTAAAGCCGCTAGATTCCCCGCCCTCGCCCTCAACAGCGGCACGAGCGGCAGTCACAGAAGCCTTTTCCTTTTCGAGTGCTAGGCGCTGGAGGCCCTGGAAATCACGTAAAGCATCTTGGAACTGGGTGGCGACCTTGTTTTGCTCGTACTTTTGTTGTTTCTGTAGATCTTGTTAGTATGTTGGCCTTGACTGAGAAAATAAAGCAGCAGCAAGACGGCCGTCCGACGCACCGAGAGATCCTCAAAGCTCTGGAGTTTTTTGACCCCATCGGCGAGCTCTTTGCACTGATCACGAGATTTTTCTAGGAGTTTGTGCACCCGTTCTCGGAGGCGGGCAGTGTCGCGGCGGGTGCCAAGGAGGTTTACGTCGGTCCGGAGCTGTGAGCAAGTACGCTGGAAGGCAAATAGACTGTTGCGCAAATCAGTGAGAAGCTTTTTGAAGGCCGGGTCGTCGCTGTATATTTCTGAGCCCCGCGGCTGCGATTCTAGGTGAGAGAGCTGGTCGAACGACATTTTGTTAGGGAGCAGTAGGCAGTGGAGATAATAGCGCGCTGACTGTGAAGAGTCCAAAGTCGATGGTTGCTTGTTAGCGGGTCGCAGAAGAGTCTCGTTTCGTAAACCGAGGCTGTGTTATATGAATCGACGTTTTGCACGTTTAAGCGCTCAAAGCAGTAGAATGGTTATTTCCAGGGAAAGGGGCCACGCAAGATGCAAAAGCAAGATTGAAAGATATAGTGGATGAGCCGTAAAAGTACAATATTACCTAATAGTACGACAAATGGATCTGATTGCTAGTTTCATTCCCGTGAAGCCAAGGCAGAAACAACGAAGCCCTTGCGGTTGCGATTAATTACATACTTCTGCATCATTCCAATATGCCATCCATAACCCTAGTACTGTCTAACCAATCATAAGCTAGCAGCAGAAGGCTGTCTGTAGGAACATCGAGGGACCATATGTATCAGACACTTCATGGCCTTTTATACGAAGATGACTGTCGTATACTTATGACTGCAATGCTCTATCTTCACGTGATTAAAGCTTCAACTCAGGCTTATCGGTTGCCATGCATTTGCAGCTTTTCGCGTGCAATTTATTTACATTAGCGTTCAAGCTTGGCTGCTAGTTGGCTCATTTTTTGTGATTTTTACAGCCGACCCGGCCCCAAGCAGCTCTTTTGTCCCTGTGCTAGCACTTGAAAGTATCGTCATTATCCTCGGCGACACAGCCCAAAGTCACTGGCTCAAAATGGCGCGACGAATCATCCGGACGCCTCCGTACAAGGACTTTCTACAGGCCGCTCTACACAAACGATTCCTTACTACGGCTACCGTTCTTGTAGTCACGGTCTATGTAGAGGCTATGCTCCTGGCACCATGGACCTCATGTAAGCTAGCTCCTGCCGGGCTTGGTGAAGCCATCTGCTCTGTTTGCTAACATATCATCGCTAGATCTATGGACATGGTTCCCTATCGGCCCAACCGGTATACGGACGTTCTTTCTATTGCTCTCGGGTATTTGGGTTCTATTTTTGCGCATCGGCCAGTACCATGTTGGCATCCGGACATCAACATCAAGCTTCAACTGCTTCGTGCAAAACACGACCAGAATGCACACCGCGGAGGTCTTCTTTGCATACCTACTCTCGACAGCCTGCTTCTGGCCCGTCTTTCTTGCGACCCGGTCACCGTCCTCTCAAATGAACCTGATTCAGCATATCGGTGCGGATCGCACGCGCCTAAACGAAAAGCCACTTTTCCTCGGCTCCTACTTGGCTCTTTTGGCCATCGCTCAATCCATCTACCATTTGTGGAAGGATGAGGATCGGCTCGCCCTCGGATGCGGCAAGGCAGGCAAGAATAAAGCGAATGGCGATGACGCTATAGTGCAGCAGATAGCTCGCAGTATTCCTATTCTTCTTGTCCAGACCTTGAGCGCCAGCGTGATCATGGTCCTGATCAACACCATAGTCTATCACATGTTTCTACGCTCCATGATCTGGAGCTGGACTTTGTCCTTTACGCGCCCCTTCTACAACATGCCCCGAACCAATATGCTGCCTGCTTCTTGGCCCTTGACTTTGACAACTATCATCCAGTGCAACTATAGCGGGTTTCTGCTGCTATTTATGTGGCACCTCAGCAACACTGTGTTCTCTAGCACCATTGCCAAAGAGCCCCTCAAAAATGGCCAGCCTTTGACCTCCGAGTCTAGGGATCCCAACGGCAGTCTTCTTAATGGACTAAAGAGCAAGAAGCTTTCTGCCAAGGTATGTTGTAGTCGTGATAAATTCTACGACCGCAAACCTCTCTTTACTAATGCTTCTATTTAGGCCTTTGCTTTGTGGGAACTCAACCACATTTCTCGTTCGTTCTCCGAAAGACGCAAAGCCATTTTTGAGGATATCGATCGCAAAGATGGCGCTATGTGGTCGCAGGTGTGCATGGTGTGCATTAACACACTGAAGAGCATTGATAACAGAATTGCTGCTTATGGCGCACCCCCGCCCTCTCCCGCTCCTATTCAGGCGTCCCAGACAGTGGAGCCTAAACGTCGGTCATTCGCCCCTGTAAAGGAAGATCCCATCTTCCAGCCCCAGTACAAGGAGGTCACGATCAAGGGCGAGCTAGAGAAGGCCATCGGCCATGCTATCTCTTCAGGCTCGCAGACCTCGACTGGCCTGAGCCCAATGGCCAGGAAGACACTGAAGCAGGCTCGCGATCGCTTTATTACCAAGGAACAGCAGGAATCTCTTGCCCCCGAACACGTCGCTGGCTGGTTCAAGAAAATGACTCTCAAGATTATTGAAAATGAATATTTCGGTCCGTTTTTCCGCGAAGAATTCCGCAAGCGCTTTGCTGCTGCTGTTCTGGGCACTCCCTACGCCGAGGTCAGCATGTACATAAACGCTGCCGCCTCGTTGAGTGGTCTCGTAGTGTCGAGCTTGACAGACGATAAGCTTGGCAAGGTGTACCTAGATGTGGGAAATGTAGTGAGAGTGTTGACTGCCATAATTCTCAACATTGAGCACTTCAAGTCGAATTTCCCCCTGCACTGGACGGACATTGAAGCGGTGCGCGAGTGCCCAGAAGTCGATGCAGTTTTGGATGAGATGAAAAACGGCCTGCGAGCTATAATGGCGGAGTTTGAGCAGTATGCTACCGATCTACGGCTAACACAGACGGATCTTAGACTTGCCAAAGAGGCATGTGCCGAACGGCCAAGTGAGGAGGATCTTGTTGGTGAAGGGAGCGAGATGCGGGAGATTCAGTAGAGAGTGTCTTTGGTTGGGATGCATTCATACATAGCAAAGGGTGAGTTGTAGGGAGCATGTCTTTCTGTAGCTCCTGAGCCCGAAAATTCCTAGCATTGGGGCGTAGGCTGGGTCATTAGTGCGTTATACAGGCGTCTTGGGTTTTACTGCTTTACTTCAGTGCGTTGGTCTTCTCTGTCTCCTGTTTAACCAAAATATCATCAACATATAACAATAAAGAGCCACTATCAAGAACCGCCGGGCGACAACGCCTATCCTATAACTTTATAACCCAAGTTGAACCAGGGCCACTGGACCATAGGGTTAAGATTTTGTGTTATGTACAGAGTTTGCATATGGCACGGAATACGGCCAAAGGGATGTGCCTACTTCATATGCACAAGCTTAGCACTAAAGTTTTACATGGGGTTGGTTCAGGCTGCTTGGAGCTCCACGGACATCCTATGGTCTAAGTGCTATGGTATGTTAACTTGTGTAAGAACCAGTGGCTCATGTGTACTTTGCTACAAATTTACGTCATAAGTTGACCCAATCCAAATAGAGTGTATAGAGGCAGTATCGTTTTGCCACTCTGAAGTTGTTTCGCACAATACACATCAACACTAACAGTATGGCATCAGCATTTGAGCAGATCACCACAGCCCTGTCCTCTCTTTGAGGACCGCCCCAGATTCTCTCTCTTCCCAAAAAGCTGCACTTGTGCGCACTAGCCGAGTAGCTGTTTGTTTCGGTCGGCTCTCACGACTTGGTCCTGGAAATTTTGGCTGCTCTTGACCCTGACAAAAGCGCCCTCGTGTACCTGCTTTCACGTGCCTCCGAAGCCCGCCATGTCGTTGACACCGGTACCTTACATGGTCTGAGCACTTATTATCTGGGCCTGGTCATCAGCCAGAACGCCAAGGAGGCAGCGAAAACAGCGAAAAGGGTATTGCGACAGAGCTGAGCTGGAGGCTTCGAAGGCCAAGGTCGCCCGTGAGCATTGGAAGCAGGCAGGCAGCGAGATTGAGAACAGAATCAAGTTGTGTGAGGGAGACATCCTGAGGACACTTGACACCGACATGCGGCCTATCGATTTCCAACTACTAGACAGCAAGTATACAGCCTTTTTGAGCGTCCATGTAAAGACCGCTGGCCTAACACGTGATGGTATGGTGTGTTCTGGAATTGCCCATTGTTAAGTTGCTTCACTGCAAGCTTCGCCTTGGTGCGATGACTGTCGCCGACAACACCATCGTAGCTAAAGCGGAGCACTCACATTTCATGGAATACTTAAATGACAAGGCAAACGACTTCCGCCTTACTCAGGCTCCGTACGCTGGGGGATTCATGACTGTCGTTTATGACCGGCAAGGTAGACAGACCAAAAAGTTGTTTAATGTATGCATTAGTCATGTACATGTTATTGGGTGATTAACATTTTACAGCTCCCCACATTATGCATGATGGCACCAATCAAGACCCTGGCTTTACGTGAATGACTAAGCCTGTAATTTCCTTATTTCTCTCCTTCGCGCTTCGAGAAGTCCTCCTTTGCCATCTATCGCCCCGTCCTCTTGTCTTTAGGGTGCGCAATGGCCGATTCGATATCCAATCACGGTTCATTCATACTCTCATGATCGCTTCGCTGTTCTTCTTCCTCTTCTTCTAATTTTCTTGTCTCTCTTTTTCCAAAATTCGACTCTTTTATCTTTACTTTTAATTTTGCTGCCTTGTCCTGGCGCCTCAAGATCCAACTGTGGCGCACCTATACCAAGGCCTTCATTCTCGACGCGATAACCTCTTGAAATACTTTGCGACGACTTCTCACTCCTGCAAGCCTGACCACAACTAAACCTGCCATCATCAATATCTACATGAGACTGAAAATGCCGGCGCGATGCTGACGCCACGGACCATTTTCCGTATCATATACGGAGCCTTGTACACGATCTTGTATTCGATTTTGTTGATATTGTTGCTGGCCTCTCTTGGTGATACCGTTTACCAGTCTTGGAAGTCGAAACAGAGAAACAACATTTGGATTGTCGCTGTCATCTACTTCCTGACTATATGCACCATGGCTTTTGTCTATCTCACTCGGCTATACATAAACAAGACTGCCCTCTCGGCCATTCCCAAGTCCTGGCTTCCCATACAAAAGGGCGACGTCAGACTGCCTGTCTGGAAGATGATCAACAGCTATCTCAGTCGCAGTGCCGCTATCGCCTTTGCCTCGCGTCCTCGAACCAAACGCGAAGCGGGCGATTCTACTGCTTATCTCCCAGAGCCAATATCAGCTGCATTTCCCCCAAAACGCGAAAGCGCTGAGGACCGCCACATAACCCGGCAGCGCACTCCCTCCGACTCCCCTTTTCTCAATAGCCACCAAGCCATCCTTGAAATCACATTTTCTTCAGCCGCTATCTGGGATGATATTGAGCATCCCGGCTGGTCTTCACCAAATTCTCGCGAAATGCCTGACGTGCAATATAGCGTGGTGTACGGCGAGATTCCCAATATGATCGAAGCCAAAGCCTTTACCCTTGCACAAACCGGGCCCAACTCTGGCTCGGTGCCTTCATTGCTGCATTCCAGCCTTCAGGAAGTGCTTGCCAGGTCACCTAATATGAGCTTGCGCGACTACATAACACACCTTTCGAACTACAACGTCATCGCGCAGTCCGCAACAGTCTCTAGCTTTTTGACCAACTACGAGCGCGCAAAATACTCAACTAGGCCACTCCCTGGCGCAGAATTCCGCGAAATGATGGCTCAGTTTGCTCAAATACTGCACTCTATGCAGCCTCTCGACTTGGCCAACCCCGAGAATGCCTCTCTCTTTGGATATGACGATGACAATACCAGCCTGCATAGCTCTCTTGCTCTTGGCTCGCGCAGCTTCCATTACGCCGGTAACAACGCAGAAGGAAGCTTGGGCTCGGAGCCATCCATTCGCAGCAGTCTCAGTGCAAACCCGTCATTTCAAGCGTACCTCCGGTCTTCACCACCGTCAAGAAACGGATCAATCGGAGCAGCATCGTATTTGACTGCTCCAGCAACGCCACAAAAGCGCAGCCCGAGTATTGCGGACTCTTCTAGCATAGAGAGCTTGTCCCCGTCGCCGTATCCCCTTCGAGCGAGCAGGATGGCATCGTCAGCAAGCATACATTCGCGGTCGTCATATGTATCTAGCTCAGGTTCGGTGATACACAAGGCGACTATGCTACAGCCATAACATGATGTGATTGCCTTCTTCACCATGACATGCCCCGCCATCAGATATACACACATTAGAAACGCCTGCATCACTACTCACCTCACGTCCGACATGACTATTTTTTTTCTTTTTTGCATGCTTCTTTGTTTTCCATACCAGTCCAGACTATGTTCTTGTTTTTGTCCTTTCCGTCCTTGTCATGTTGCATCTCTATAGTGCATCACCTTTCTTCCCATGTACATCAGTCTCGTCATCTAGATATACCCTTGATAATGGCAACCAATACACAACCCCTCGATTATCCACAGGCAACTAACTACGCCACTCTCTACGCTTTGTCTCTTGTGTGCATCGTTTTTTTCTCGCTTAAGCCATTCCTCCAGAACAAACGCCAGTCCATCCAGGACTTGATCGTCTGAGGTTACACGGCCAGTCCACAAGCCGGCCCTTCTGCTATCTACAAGCGGCGGGAATCGGCAGCTATGGGGCAGTGGGGGCACCAGAAAAAGTAACGCAGGCTGTCCGCTTTTGGTCCAGATCATGCAGATGACCTCCAACTTTGTAATATCGATGTTGTTCGTGATGAAACAGGAGAAAAGGAACAGCCCACACCAAACAAATCCGGTTTGCCACTTTTTCCGCCTGCCTGCCTGCCTGCCTGCCTGCCTGCCTGCCTGCCTGCCTGCCTGCCTGCCTGCCTGCTTGCCTACCTACTTAGCCCGGACCACTTTGTGCAATGCACCAAAGCTCGCATACTGCTAAAGATGGCCGATGCGCAGGGCGCTTCAATTCCTGATGCCAGTCCTCCACCCCGCTCATTAGGGCGTATACTACGTGTGATAGGTAGTTTGTTTTCAGTAGCAACGAGCTGTTTTTTTTCTTTTTCTTGCTGTTTGCAGCCTGTCATGAAAAGAAAGCCATGTTAGTTTCAATTTCTAGCCACGTAAACGAAAGATCACTGAGAATTGCATGTATTTACTCGCCCATGCAGGACCGTCCTAGCACCCATTCTCACTCAATGTCATGCAGTAATATTAAATAAAAGTACCAGATCTTATATTAAGTCTAGTGTTAACGCAGTGGCACCAGCAGCAAGACTGAAATGTCGAAATTCAAAATTACATGGCATGGGGAAAAAGAAAAAAAAAGAAGAACCAGCATTTGCAGGAAAAGGTTGTCGTGCAAAGCTGTCGTCTGTTTATGCGTGTTTGGAGAAAGACAAGATAAAAAGGGGGGGAGGGAGAAAAAAGGCCTAAGTGTAAAGAAAAAAAGTGATAAAGAAAAATAAAGACCCCCAGGAACAGAGAATAATATGAACAGAATTGTAAACAGAAAAAGTCGTTTCGTCAAGCGTATCATATCCCCATCTCAGGTGCCCATCCCAAGTGCTAGCAATCCCTTTTGTATGGTAGAGAAAATAAGGTATAAAAAAGAAGAGGCGAAGAGTGTGTTTAAGAAGATAAAGTGCGGGTGTGTGTGCAAAAGATTAAGTAGTGTTTGTTTTACATGATAATGGCAGGAACATCAACATTAGCCTTGATCGACTTGTGCGGCAGAACGCTACCACCGTTGACGTAGATCTCGTCGCCAATGGTCACGTCATCACCGAGAACAGTAACATTCTCAAGACGCGCCCACTTGCCAACAGTTGAGTTCCAGCCGACAATGGTGCTCTTGACCCAGGCATGGTCTTTGATCTTGGAGCCACTCAGCAACACGCAACGCTGAAGACGGACACCGTCGCCAATTACTACATTGGGACCAATGGTGACGTTAGGACCTATCCGGCAGCCCTGACCAACCTTGGCAGTCGGGTCAATCAAAACATTGCCACCATGAACATAGGGCTCGGAAACGGGAGCCAGCTGCTTGGGAGAGCGCTTGGCTAGCGAGGAAAGGTAGAGGCAGGTGCCAGTCAGGAAATCCTTGGGCTGGCCGACATCCATCCAGTAGCCCTCCAGGTCAAAGGAGTGCAGCTGGTCGTCGCGGACCATGGCGGGGAAGACCTCCTTCTCAATGGAGGTGGGGCGCAGCTCGATGCGGCTAAGCACGGAGGTGTTCAGGATGTACATTCCGGCATTGATGCGGTTTCCAACAAACTGCTGGGGCTTCTCGACGAAACGCTCAATGCGCGTGGGATGGTTGGGCTTGTGGACGACAACACCGTATTTGGAGGGCTCTTCAACCTTGGTGACAACGATGGTGCCCTCATTGCCGTGGGATTTGTGGAAATCGGCGAGCTCCTTGAAGGGGTAGTCGCAGATAACATCTGAGTTGAGGACGAAAAAGGGGCTATCGTCCTTGGACAGAACGCTTTCGGCCAGCTTGAGAGGGCCGGCAGTATCTAGGGGCTCGTTCTCGATGGAGAATGTGATGTTGACGCCGAACTTTTCCGAGTACTGTGTAGAGAGATTGGAGGTTAGAGACAGCTATCCATAACATATAATATGCATCTTGGCCTATGTCTAGGGGGACGGGCAGCAACATGGATAGATCTAAGACATACCTCGGCAAGGTGCTTTTCCATGACTTCGGGACGGTAGTTGACGGCCAGGACGATATCAGTGCAGCCAGCAGCGGCCAGAGCCTCGACCTGGTGTAGAATCATGGGCTTGTTGCCGAACTCGACCAGAGGCTTGGGCAGGGTCAGGGTCTAGTAGAACAAAGCGGGCGTTAGTAGAGGCTATCGTACGATATACATGCACATCTGTTGCTGGGAGCGCCTATTGCTTACCAGGGGGCGGAGACGGGTGCCGAAGCCACCAACGAGAATGAGAGCTATACAACAAGCAAGTTAGCAGTTAGGCCGTATGTATGGCAGGGGAGAGGGGTTTCAGGCGCATTGAAGCGCGCGGGCGGGCTGAAAAGTCGCGATAGGTGTAGTTTGGACGGTAATGGCAGTAGCAGTAGTAGCCATAGTGGTAATATGCAAACGTACCCTTCATTGTGAATGTGTGGGAAACTGGAGAAGGTTTAAATTAAGATGTAGCGGGTAAGAAGACGGCTGGCTGTAGGGGAAATAAACAGACAGACGAGCAACGGGTGGATAGAAAGAAATGATTAAGACGGACGAGAAAAGCCGGGAAATGAGTTGGTGAGCGAGAAGAGAAGAAGGGGAAGAAGAAGAGAAAGAGGGGGAGGAAGAACGAAGAGAGGTTACGTGGACAGCAAGGACGAAGTGGTGAGGTGTTCCGTTCGTATTAAAGGAGAAGGCCAGTAGGCTAAAAGAGTACTTTGCAACTTGTACTCTTTTTTTTTTCTTTTTTTTTTTTTTTTTTTTTTTTTTTTTTAACACCCAAACCCCAACCCCCTCCCCCCTAAAACTCCCCCCC
>JAXASZ010000427.1:0-32984 GCA_038407095.1 Ceratocystis destructans
CCCCCCCCCCCCCCCCTCTTCTATCTTAATGAGAACAAGAGTCAATCCACACGGTAGCTACTTTGGCTTGGACTGGCTGTACTTGACGATCAAAAAAGAAAGACCTCACGGTCACATGGCACTTGCTTTGTCCTCAGAGAAACCCAACCCCCTCCCTCGTGCTACATTGGGCTGCTGCTTCACTCTTGGCTTCTTCAGGGCCTTCTAACCCACTGGCGGGCTCTTTTCACTTTCCACTTCTCTGGCTTGCTTGCAGCTGTTGCACCAATCATCATTGGCTGCCGCAGCTTAGTTTCCTTCCCCTCTCTATGGCTCATAGGGATTTCTGCTGCATGTAGTCTTATATCCACACCTGCCTTTCGATGTGGTTCAAGGGAAGTTGTGCGCATGTAAATCTTGTGCCATCCTGAGTCTTAGCCGGCAGCCCGCTTTTTTTTCTTGCTTTCCTATTTATTTCCTGATAATCCGCTTCCCTTTCCGCCCGAGTCTCTCTCTTTGTTTCCGTCTTCGTCTTTTTTCAAACCCTAACTTACACCCTTCTTTCTAACCCATTCTCCAGATCTCCCCTCCCGGTCTTTCTCCAGAACAATGGCTACCAAAAGCCCCAGACTGACCATTGATAACATCAATCAGAGAGTTGTCGCCGCCAAGTATGCTGTGAGAGGCGAACTGGCTGTCAAGTCAGAGCTCTATCGCCAGAAGATCGCTAATGGCGAGGCTGCCGATCTCCCCTTCGACCAGGTTATTTCTGCCAACATTGGCAACCCCCAGCAGCTCGACCAAAAGCCCATTACCTTCTTCCGCCAGGTGGCTAGCTTGCTGGAGAACCCGCAGCTGCTTGACCACGAAGATGTCCTGCTGAACAACATGGGCTACCAGACTGACGTCATTGCCCGTGCTAAGCACCTTCTTAAGACCGTGCAGAGCGTTGGTGCTTACAGCGCGAGTACCGGAGCTCCAGCCATCAGAGAGAGCGTTGCCCGTTTCCTAGAAGGTGAGTCCTAAGCTGTCCGTTGCTGGCATCCGCACCTATAGGCGTCCCTAGTCTTGGATTGCTTGGGTTACTAACCTGGCCGTCATTGCAGAGCGTGATGGATTCCCCGCCGATCCCAGCCATATTTACATGTCTGCTGGAGCTTCTTCCGGCGTTAACACACTACTGAACATCATTTGCGCTACCGAAAAGTCGGGTGTCCTGGTGCCCATCCCGCAGTACCCGTTGTACACGGCTTCGCTGTCTGTGCTCAATGGCAAGTGCGTGCCGTACTTGCTAGATGAGCAGAAGGCATGGGGTACCGACTTGGCCGTCATCAAGGAGGCCTACAATAAATCTATTGCGGAGGGCATCGACACCCGGGCTATCGTGGTCATCAACCCTGGAAACCCAACGGGTGCATCGCTCTCGGCTGAGGACATCCGCAACGTCATTGACTTTGCTGCACAGGAGCGCCTGGTCATCATTGCCGACGAGGTATACCAGACTAATGTATTCATCGGCAAGTTCCAGAGCTTCAAGAAGATCCTCAGCCAGATGAAGGTCGAGAAACCCGGCCACTACGATCATGTTGAGCTGGCTTCGCTTCATTCCATCTCCAAGGGCATGGTTGGCGAGTGCGGCCACCGTGGCGGATACTTTGAGTTGGTGGGCTTCAATGCTGATGTCGAGGCTGAGATCTACAAGTTTGTATCCATCATGCTGTGCGCACCAGTCATTGGCCAGTGCATCGTTGAGATGATGGTCAACCCGCCCCGCCAGGGCGATCCGTCATATGCTTTGTACAAAAAGGAGTACGACTCTATTTTCCACGGCCTTCACGAGCGCGCAACCGCCTTGCACGCCGCCTTTTCGCAGATGGAGGGGGTTCAGTGCAGCGAACCTCAGGGCTCCATGTACTTGTTCCCCATCATTACCATCCCCCAGAAGGCCATCGATGCTGCTGCCAAAGAGGGCCGCCAGCCTGACGAGTTCTACGCTATGCGCTTGCTGGACAGGACTGGCATTTGTGTCGTGGCTGGCTCTGGCTTTGGCCAAAAGCCCAACACGTTCCACTTCCGCACTACCTTCCTGGCCCCCGGCACAGAGTGGGTGGGTAGAATTGTCAAATTCCACAAGGAGTTCATGGATGAGTTCCGGTAAAGAAAAGTGGCGCGACAAAGAAGAGAAGATGCGGTGGCAGCTGGATATAAGAAGTAAAGAAAAATGCCATGTACACGGGCTGAGCTACAATATTAATACATGCCACACCAATAGCTAGCTGCCTTAGTCAAAATCCCTTTTCACATTACTCATATAATTAGGCCAAAGAGATGCACTAAGCTAAGGTCAAGTAAATCTGTGCGAATTCATGTGATGTGCTACGTCTGCGTGCAGAAACAATAATACCTTCATCTTCCATCGTCCCCATCGATTTCGATCATTTATGCCCGCTCAGAGCCTCTTAGTCTCACGGCCTGGCCGTACTTCTGCAGCTTAGTAATCAGATGGTCACCTTGGCGCACCACGTCTTGGTATTGCTTGTTCTTTGTATCGGGGCGGTTTGTCTCGATGACGCCCTTGCCGTTGACGCGGTCAATGGTGCACGGAATGCGGCCGGCGGCGATGAACTTGGCGAGATCACTATTTGGGAAATGGTAGGGTTAGCAAAAAGAACTGACAAGAGAGGAAAATGCGGCTGGGTGCTGTCCTTACCGATCCAAGAACTCAACTGTAACGCCAAAATCGTGGGCCATGGTATCCAGACCAACCACGCGGTAGCTCTGTAATAGCTGCTGATATGCGCGGAGACGCATCTCACGGATAAACCAGTTTTTGTGCTCTAGCAGGTAGCGGTCTTGATTGAGAAACTGCTCCTCAACCTGCGCTAGGGACTGGAAGAAGGCCTTGTAGTTGCCAGTGTACAGGGCACTGACAAGAGTGGCCAGAGCCGAGAAGTCAGTTGTGGTTTCAGCCTCAACCTCCTCACCACTGTTCAGAGTCGCCAAGTTGACTACACCCCGTTTAGATGCAGAGCCATCGGTACCAGTAGTCGGGGCCTTCTCGCCGAGAGACAGAGCCATAAGCCGGTCCTCGCCATCGCCCATGACAGCCTTGACCTGGGGCGCATCGACAACCTTGGACTTGAAGTCAACACGCTTAAGGGACACGGCACCAGCAAGCACCGAGTAGGTGACTAGCGAGCTGTAAGAGCAAAGCTCGTAGCTGGTGAAGGTTTCCAAGCTGTCTAGCAGGTAGGGTGCTGCTAGGTTGTGGGACCGCACGGTCAGCAAGTGCACACCCTCGTAGGCCTTGAGGCGATTACGGCGGTCCCAGTCACCACCAGACTCAACAAGAGCCTTTGCACGGCTGACATGCTTTTTCACTAGAGCCTTGTCACCAAAGAAAAGACCCATGCGTATTATAGCTAGAACAATGTCGATCTTGGTGCCGAGCATTCCCGTCTTTTCGATAACTTCTTCGTAGGCAGCAATAGCGCGGTCCTAAAATGAAGCGAGTCCATGGGTTAGCTCAATGTTCATCACTTATATATATGCAGTGTTCTGTACAAAAGGGGCTCTTTTTCTTGATTACCTTGTCACCGACACGGGCCCAGAACTCTGCACGCTTACCGCGGGCAGCCACAATCTCGATATCGCCCGCCTTTTCAACGGCCTCTTCTTCCTCGTTCTTGTAGCCCTCAAGCTCGGCATCATTCTCGCTCTTTAGCTTGACATATAGAGACTCATCCCAGGGCAGGTAGGCAGTGGCTGTAGAGCTCTTGCCAGCAATCATTCCAAGCAGACTGGACTTGCGTGTAAGCGATGGCTTTCCGGACAAAGATGGGCCTAACACGGATTCATCAGCTGCGGCATGCAAGGCACCCTCAGTGGGATGTGCCAGATAGCGGTAGAGAGGTGCCATTTTATGCTCGGCAATGGCATCTTGGACGGCCTTGGCCGAAGCCTGTTGAGTAGTGCGTGAGGCATAGGAGTTGGTGAGATTAAAGATGTGCTGGCTAAGGGCGAGCTGCGGCCATTGGGCGTACTGAGCCTCGGAGCTCATGATGGCAACTGTATAGTAGTAGTGATAGGGATAGTGGTAGTGGTGGTGGTGGTGGTGGTGGTAGTGATTATCGAGGGTGGGAGGCAAGCTGGGTCGAAGCTGATATGTGGAAGGAAAGAAGCAAAGCTTAGTAAGCGGATATCGAATCGGGGGTTGTTCGTGATAACAAAGCGGACGGAGGAAAAAAGACAAGACAAGACAAAGAACAGAGATGAATGCTGTCTGTCACAAGGGCTGATTGGGCAATCTGGTTGGGGAAGAAAGAATCATGTACAAGTCAAGCAAATCTGAAGCCTGTTTGTTACCTTCACATGGGCTGCTCAAACCAGGTTCCTTCCCTTGCTGGGAGCTATAGTGGCTCGTGCACGACAAGGCTGCAGTTAGCACACGCAAAACAACCAAAACGGGCCAAGAAAAAGACCAAAAGCATGGCTGTCTGGCTGCTGTGATGATGGATCCATAATAAAGTTGACTGCTAACCACAGGCACTGTTACAGTCGCTGGATTGTCTTCCTAACTCTATTTGCTGCTCGCTTTCGGCCAATTATGTTCAATCGGCTCATGATAATATAGGATACCACCATTGCACTTCATCTTTTTCCTTGTTCCTTTTTTTCCTTGTTCCGCTTTTTCTTTCTCCTTTCATCGCTGGCTTTCCTCCCTTCATTGCTTTCTGTCTCTGCTAAAACTCACCCATTACCTCCTTGTGATCAAAACAGGTTATTGCTGTTCAACAATGTACTTGCCTTGATAGACGCTTGCCTTTTGAAAATATTTCTCAGCCTTGCACAGCCTTTTTCTTCTTCGCATTCTCCTTCTCACAATGGGTTCACCACGAAATTTCAGCCCTATAGCATCAAAGCGCAAGCGTTCCAGGTCGCCCGCGTCTGACACAGGCGACGCTAACGATGACCTGCCTCAACCATACAATGCCCGGGCTCTCCACCCAGCCAAAAAACGCACCGTCTCACCATCGGAGCAGCCGCCAAAGCAGAAACGCCCTCAGACTCGGTCGCGCATGACGCCAGCCGATCGTGAGGCAATCCGCCAGCGCCAATTAGAACGCGAGCGCGAACGTGAACGCGAACGTACGCAAACAGAGAACGAGTACCATCACGCACAAAGCCGCGCTGGTATCAATGATGTTGTGCGCCAGCACTACAACAGCGTGCCGGAGCGTGGTCGGGACTGGCGCAAAACAGACTCCAAAATCAAGGGTCTGCGCTCCTTCAACAACTGGGTGAAAAGCTGCATCATCCAGAAGTTCTCGCCCAACGAGGACTGGCGACCTGGCAGCCGTGGCGACCCCCTTCTGGTTTTGGACATTGGCTGTGGCAAAGGCGGTGATCTAGGCAAGTGGCAGCAGGCACCTCAGCCATTGGATCTCTATGTAGGCCTTGATCCTGCTGATGTGAGTATCAGTCAGGCTCGTGATCGTCTGCGTGCCATGCAGGGCCGAGGTCGCCGTGGGCGCCAGTTCGATGGCCGCTTCATGGTCAAGGATTGCTTCGGCGAGTCATTAGAAGACATTGAGGTGATTCGCCAGGTCGGCTTCAATCAGCCACCCGGCTCACAGCGTGGCTTTGATGTGGTTAGCATGATGTTTTGCATGCATTATGCCTTCGAGTCCGAAGCAAAGGCTCGCCAGATGCTCCAAAATGTGGCCGGGGCACTGAAGAAAGGAGGCCGGTTTCTCGGGTGCATCCCCAATTCCGACGTGCTGAGTGATCGTGTGCGGAAATTCAATGACAAGTCTGCGGCAAAATCTGCCGAAACCAAGCAAGACAGGGGGGAATCTCCGGCGTCAGATGAGGGCCAAGTCGAGGAGGGTGAGGCCGGCGAAGATGGCGAAGTAGCAGAGGAGAAAACCGCAGAATGGGGAAACTCAATCTACCGTATCCGCTTTGCATCAAAGACCCCCGAAGATGGCATCTTCCGCCCGGCCTTTGGGTGGAAATACAACTTCTTCCTTGATGAAGCTGTTGAGGAGGTGCCCGAGTACGTCGTGCCGTGGGAAGCCTTCCGTGCGCTAGCCGAGGATTACAACCTCGAGTTGCAATACCACAAGACCTTTGAGGATGTGTGGAACGCCGAGAAGGACGATGACGTTCTTGGGCCGCTAAGCGAGCGCATGGGCGTCCGCAATCGGGGAACCGGAGAGCTTCAGATGTCCCCGGATGAGATTGAGGCCTCGCGGGTGTATCTCGCCTTCTGCTTCTACAAAGTCTAATAACCAGTCGCCAAGGCCCGTACTACTTTCATCATTTACCCCTTGCCAGAAAGCCCCCATTGTTCGCCTCTCATATATATCTTCATGTTAATATAAATTCGCCCACGCGTTGTACTATGATTTTCCTTAGTCCCTCTCACCAACAGACACCCCTATGCTACATCCAGAAGGGTATAATAATGTAAAAACAAAATAGACGTTACGCCATGTGATATCGCAAAAAGAAAATAAAGGCAGAAGAAGATGACAGCGGGTATCATATCGTGAGAGTCCAGAATATGCAAGAGGCGGAAAGAGGACAGCCAATGATTGGTGTACACAAGAATAAGAAAAAAAGAGAGAAGAAAAAAAAAAGAACAGACAAAAAGGCACCGGGAAATAATTCCCTGCTATTCAAACAGGATTCGTTGAGCGTTTCCAGATAATTGCCGCAGCCACTGCCGCACACGCCGTCGCGCCCAGCGCCAGATACAGGCTACTCAAATCAGGCGGTGGTTCCTCACTCTTAGGAAAGCCTGAACTAGGGTTCGTTGCCGTCTCAGCCAGCGCCACAAACAGCTCGTTGATATTATTCCATGTCACGCTAACATGCAGCGGTGCGCTCATGTCGAGACTAGCCGTGTACTCGTCTGGCTGCAGCTCCGAGCGCTGTGTTGTTTTATCCTTGTCGGCCTTGAGTGCAGAGTAAACGGCCGGTAGTTCATCCAGTTGCGGATACTTTATACGGAGATCAACAATGTGCGCAAAGGAATTAGGATCCGATGAATCGTAGGCATAGCAGATTAAATCGCAAGCATCGAGCTTAGCCTGGTTCTCGAGAATTGCAGGCTCAAGCTCTCCCAGCTCTTCCAGAATTAAATAGCACTGCTTGCCGCCATGGAGTTCTACGCTGTTGACAGCACGTCGCGGCTTGATTGTAGGATGGTAGAGCTCGTCGTGTGGTCTGCTCAGAAATGCATCCAGGAGAGACGACTTGCCAGAGCCAGGTGCACCCAGCACATAGCACATTACTACATTGCGCTCAACCCGTCCTGGCCGCCGCCGTCGTTTGCGCGCCTTAGTAATTTTGAGGGCTGTTGTGATGGGATCCTTCGGGTCTGCTGGCTCGTAGCCCAAGTAGGCAAGATACTCGAGGGTTGTCTTGGGTTCAATAAAGGTAGTCATGCTCCACAGAGCAAGCCAGCCCTGAAGAGTAATATTACCCGACTCATTGCGGACGGTGGATGCCAGCGCAGTATCAATCCACGATTCAGGCAGACCCGGGGTTGGCGTGAACAGAGCTGTTAGCTCAGCATCGTTCAGGCCACCATCCGTATCCTTGTCAAAGAGTAGAAAGCGGTCCACAAAGAAGCTATACCCCGACGGACTCAGCTCAACTGATGAATTTTCTGGAACCTCGAACTTGGGCCGAATAAAGCTATCAGAAAGACTTAGGCTGTCAGTGTAGTGATAGTTGCGAAGGATGATCCAGATGGTTTCGTGTCGACCCTTTTCAGCATACATCTTATTCAGCTGCAACCACCCACGCAAATCAATGCCTTTTTCCAAGTCAGCTTCGGGCACCAGCTTGCCCACTGTCAACTTGATGTTGAGTAGGTCATCATGCGATAACTCCTTTTCAAAGCATTTCTCCTGCAGATGGAGCATTTCAGTGTCGTTAAGGTATCCATCCTGGTCTCTGTCGCAAAGATAGAAAATTCGAGTCAAGGCACTAGCACAGGTTGGCTTCAATTCACCCTCTTTGTAGTCGAACAGGGGCGCAATCGGATGTGTGACGGCCTTTTGGCACAAGAAAAAGACTTCGTTTACGTTATGATGCTCCTTTGCACTGGTTCGAATGCATGAGTCTATCTCACGAAACTCGGTCATGACCGGAAGCATCTCATCTTCCACGACCTGTTGTCCATTGGTAGATAGCGATTGGTCTGACTTGTTTGCGCAAAGCACCACTGGAACATTGACCCCCAGAGAGCGGAAGTAGGGCATCCAGAACAACGCTACACGCTCATAGCTGTAATGATCTGAGTATATGAGCAGAATGACATTGCTCTTACGAATCTCTTTGCGAAGGGTCGTGCGGTCCTGTGGGCGGGCAGAGGTATCAACGATAGTGGTGGTAACTTTTTCCGGAGTCCCAATATTCGGCGGCAAAGTAATTATCGGTAAAACCGGCTGGATTTTGTTGGATACGAAAACATCCTTCACAAGAGAAGCAATGAGACTGGATTTTCCAGTGCCTTCGTCACCACACACGCAAATGCGCACTATACACCAGAGACAGCTGTCAG
Source organism: Ceratocystis destructans (assembly GCA_038407095.1). Classification (NCBI taxonomy): domain Eukaryota; kingdom Fungi; phylum Ascomycota; class Sordariomycetes; order Microascales; family Ceratocystidaceae; genus Ceratocystis; species Ceratocystis destructans. The sequence continues at coordinate 8,558 of JAXASZ010000427.1, forward strand.
AGAGGGTCGATTGGGAATAAGAGAAGGTAGTGACGCAGCTAAGCTAAAGCTACCCAGAGCAAAGACCCAGATGTGCTTGCTTACCTGCAGCCATGGTACAAGGCAGTTAGTTAATCGTAGTCGGCACTTGTCAGATGAGTGGTTGTGCTGGAACGAAAATCGGTTAGGCCATATCAATAGTAGCAGGCATACGTCGAATAGAAAGTCTCGTAGGTATACAGTCAGGGGGGGGGAAGACGAAGAAGAGAAACAGATGGTTATTTGAGAAGCAGGACAAGACGCCTGGTAGATCGAATACAAGCTACAGAGCCAGTTAGTGATGAAGAGAACGTGGAGGATTAGTGCACTAGCTGCGCATTGTGCTGACTAAGCTACCATTCTTGGTATTAGGGTTAGGAATGATATTACCTGTGGCTGTGCCTACTCCAATCTGATGATGACTTGCTTGTTGTCCCAATAGCCAGCACGAACTGAGGTATATTAAAGAACTCCGCGATACTTCCATAGCTACAGGTGCTTCACGTTCTTGCTTCACATAAACCCTATGCAAAGCGAATCAAGAAGCTCCCAATCTACATTGATAGCCTCAATAGCGAGGCTGCCACTGTAGTTGATACCAGCAATACACGAGTTAGGCAGCTGCCACATTAAAATATAGCCTCTAGAAATTGACAGAATCGTAGGATATTCCCCGCCTTGCCTATATGAGAAGACTTCCCCCTCCCTCTCATCTTCATAAAAACTTTTCAGTATTTCTTGTGTCCTTGTCGCTGTTTCGAGATTTTGCTTTCAGTTCGGGGCCATTATCAATAACCAAATCACCTGACTTCATCGTTAACCCTTACTGTGGCCTCTGCTTTCGTCATATCCCGGGTGCGTTACTCATTGGCCGTTTGACACAACTTGGACGTTCACGTCTTGCGATGCTGTGAAGTCAGATTTAGCACGCTGAAGACGTTTGAGCCGCGTGAATTGCCTCATTGCCCCAGTGGAGGCCACTTCCAACTGCTAGTATATATATGTATATATTGTCCCAGTGTCAACCTACCTCCCTTTCCACATCTGGCCAACCTTAACATTCGTTCTTTAGCCAAAATCTTTGATCACTACCGTTTAACATCGATACGACATGTTGTGAGTTCTGCCCTTTTTTTTTTTTTTCGTTTTTCGATACACGCGCAAATAATCCCTAGTTTCTTCTCTTGGATTATTTTGTCGTCTTGCTGTTTCATTTCTGTCAAAGGCCATTGTCAAGCCTGATCTCCTGTTTGTTACCCTATCATTGGCTGGAGCTTTGTACCCCAATGAATGCGTGCTCCCTCAGAACCCAATCGCATGATTTCCGATATCTTGCAGCTGATGTACGGCTAAGCCCGCCTGTGTGTCACATTTCAGCCCGCTGCTGGGCTAATTTTTGTCACGGGACAAATAGACCCTCGGGTATTATCACAAACACAAGGAGTGGTAGACTCAGTCGCTTGAAACTACGAAACAAGTGGTGGATATCTACACAACCTCTCCATCATTTTTATCATTAACTTGAACGGTTTTGGTTTCTTTTCTTTGCTTATACATTCACTTGCAATGGAAAACTGGGGAATGATTCGAAACTATTGGATAGAGGCTGATCCGTATTCCCGTAGTGTTCTCCCCCCTCCCCCCAAATACACCAACGGGGCATATGGCGGTTCTCCTCCGCCTATTCTCGAGACTAATAATCAGTTGTCTACGCCTACTGGAGACAAATGCCAGTTTCTTGTCGGAGAAGGTCAGTTATAGCTATACCGACTGTAGTGCGCTAAGTGGCTTTATTCTAACGCCAACTCAAATTTTAGGCACTTATGTTCAAAGAGAGGAACTTCGGCTGGCTGTACCACCTCCCCACCCTAGTGAATCAGCCCCTCCCAACCCAAATCCGCTTGCAACGACCAAGCAAGTTCAGACGGCAGGTACCAAAATATCTCTGGTTAGATTTGATGACAACACGAACTCTCTGGGCTTCTACAGAGGTTCTTCGGCCACCACATCTTCGTTTGGTCGGCAGTCGGCTAGCACTCAAGACCCGTCTGTTGTCGAGACTAGCCCGTCGCATGACGTTGCAGGAACCTTAAGCAGCGATGACGGCAGAGCTAACTCAGTGAGCGATGACGTCTCCTCGGTAGCCCCCGCCTTTGGCGAGGGTAACTCGCTTCTGTTACCTCCCATAAACCCCAAGGACAACAAGCGCAAGAAACCAAAGAGCAATCTGACTAAGAGTAACTCGTCTTTTATTTCACGCGCTATTGTCCATGATCTTCTTACTAAGAAAGTTGCAGAGCATGCGCCAGATGGCATATATGCCTTTGTGAACTGCAACCGATCTGTCCAGTGGCTTGACCTTTCCTCACCAACCAAAGCTGACTACCTAACCAAGATTCTTTTCACCAAAGGCCACTGCCTTTGCCATGATGTCAACCAAGTTACTAAAAGCCCTAATCATATTGACGTGATCATGGGTTTCAACACGGGAGAGATAATCTGGTGGGAGCCGTTCAGCCAGCGGTACAGCCGCATTAATAAAAATGTAGGTTTTAGTGCGGAAGCAGCTACAAATAGCCATGCCACTTGCTGTTACCGGTTTTGAGTCTGACATTTAGCTGCAGGGAATCATCAACAACCACCCAGTTGAATGTATCAAGTGGATTCCTGGTTCAGAGAACCTATTTCTTGCTGGCCATACGGATGGATCCTTAATTGTGTACGACAAGGAAAAGGAGGATGCTCCCCTTAACAATGATGAAGAGCCTACTATTGTTGGACAAGATATCGGCCAAAAGCGATCCCGCTTCAAGATTGAGAAGTCGGTCAAATCAAAGAATCAGAAAACAAACCCTGTCTCGTGGTGGCGTTTATACAACACTGCTATCAAGGAGATCGCCTTTTCTCCCGACAACCGTTATCTGACTATTGTGTCGAGCAATATCGCTTTTAGACTGGTTGATTATCTTGAAGAAAGGTAAAGTGCTCAAGGCTCAATGGTCTATGCTATATTGCTATATCTGCTAATGGACGTTTCAACTTAGACAAGAAGACATGTTCGATGCCTATTTTGGACGCTTCACCTGCATCTGTTGGTCCCCAGATGGCAAGTATATTGTCACCGGAAGCGAAGATGACTTGATAACTATCTGGTCTGTCGCTGATAGGTGTGCTGTTGCTTGGTGCAAGGGCCACAAATCCTGGCCCTCAGGCGTGGCTTTTGACCCATGGAGATGTGATGACCGCAACTACCGTTTTGGCAGTATTGGCCAGGACTGTCGCTTGTGTCTTTGGGATTTTAATGCTGGTATGGTAGCTCGGCCAAAGACATCCATGGCCCATCGCGGATCTGTTGCATCCAAAGTGCCGTCACCAACGAACCCGCAAGCTAAATCGCTGGATATTGAGCACGAAAATGGCACATATGAGCATGGACCGGCGTACCGAAATAATATTCCACAGCTGATTCCTGTTTGCGTGAGTAACAAGATTAGGAGAGGTATGGATAATAGCAGTACCTTTATGCTAACGGCTTTTTCTCTTACCATAGTCACATGAAGCAGACCGCGAGATTCTCTCGGGACTTGTTTTCACTGAAAAGGCCATCATCACGAGCAGCAAGGCGGGTATCATCAAAACCTGGATGCGACCCTCGGCAGACTCCTCTTCTATGGTTCAATAATAGCTGACTGTGGGGGTCAAGACTTTTCAAATTACAAAGGCATATTGGGAGAGATTGGGCAGCCAATTTTCAGCGCCAGTGCCATAGCTGATAGCCGAGCCTTGGACATTAAGCGGTTTTTGAGTGCGCATGTGTTTTCTGTACACTGAAGCGGGTGCGCTAGTATTGATATGCTTGCAGGCGAAAGAAGTGTCACAGCGTCCTCTTGCTTCTCTGCGTTTATATTCATATTCTACTATCCTACACACCCCCCTTCTTTCCTGGCTTTCTTTTATTTACAGACGCTACTAGAGTGTTTGGGGCCGGATTGGCCATAGCTTCAATACTATCCGACAGTAGCGTGTGCTTTCACAAGCATGATATCAACACTACCGGCCGCTAGAACTATAATATTTGCGTACTTCAGGTTAAGGTTCTAGGCCTTGTTGGGCGATTAGTGGCTGTAGACATATCGACCTAACACAAGAATGGAATGAGGAGTTGCGCAAGATAGAAATAGTGCTATATTTGCGAGACATGGATATATAAGTTACTGCAGCCGTGGGCACTGGATAGTGAGCGAGCGTGGGGGCTGTTGTTGGTAGGCAGGCAAAGAACGGAAGTATGCTCGGCTTGTTCCGAGCGAATTATGATGAGTGATGTGGGAATACAGACATCTGATTGTTTGCTTAATAGTTTTGGATGCACGTGGGGTATGGGTAAGGGGGGGGGGGGGGTGGGGGGGGGGGGGGGAGCCCTGAGTTCTAGATAGGCCACTCTATTAAGGTCTAGGACAAGTACCCTCATTCCCTACCATATTTCGACTGATGCGTCTTGCGTCTTGCATCTTGTTAGTTCATATAAGCCAAGCATAGCGATCATGCAAGTCAAGGTTCTAGACCCTGGCACCACATTCCTATGCATGTATATGACCACCGAGATAAAGATAAAGACCAAGGGGAGGAGCAACGCTAGCATGGGCTGAATATGGTTCGTGGGAGAATGAAGAGAAACAACTCTTGCTTATCATGCAGGTAATATTTTGGCTATCGAACGGATGTGCTTGGATGGAACACCAGGTCAAGACCAGGGTAAAAGAGAAAAGAAGAAGGGGAGGGGAACGAAGCCGGTGTGGAAAAGGTCCGAATAGTTAAAAACACAGAGTGCTTGTCTAAGGACCTGTATGGTGGCCAAGTACAAAGAGGGGGTGAAGGGAGGCGAGTTGAGGAAGGGAAGGGGTGTTGTTAGTAGGTACGTGTTCGCGATTCCGCCATTCTATTCATAGTGCCTTAGTAGAGATTGATCAAGGTGTACATATCTAGGATGGAGCGAGAGCCACCGACAGACTGAAGCTAATCCGATCTGTGCTATTGCAGGGACTGCTTTCGTCCTCATGAGGCAGTGTGCCGGTGCAGAGGAGAAGCTAAGGGCTGAGCAACTGATTGGCTGTAGCGAGAGACGAAGTTGACTGGGGGTTTGAAAAGTCGGCGGAAATAAGTGGTAGGCGAAGCTCAACTAAGATGACACAGGATAATAAGTCGCAAGAAGGGGGCTGGAATCGTAAGAGCTTTTTAGTGAGGCCCAACAGTAGCCATGTAGGAGATAGCTAAAGGATAGCTATCTTAGAAAGCTTCTTAATATAATGCAGCTATTATCAATCCAAAGCCTGGCCTAGGCCCCAATGTAGATAAACTTGAGCAGGCAAACACAAACAACAACCTTAACGACAGCTATAGTAGACAGCATAGCATGTTCCTGATTTGATTTGGCCATGGCGGTATATTTTCGACACCATGTGGCAAAAGCCAAGACACTCTAAAGCGGACCAGTAACACCAAGATCGTTCAAAGCAGAGCCTCATTTTGTTCTGTCGCATGCACAGCGTGATGCAGGACGAGAACTTCCATAAATAAGTAGGCAGCCGAAAGTCAAGGTAGAGAAGCAGGAGAGGTTCTGAGCACGGATTCTCCTAGAGTGTTGTTCGCTTCTTTTCGAGCCGCAGTGCGGTGCTCGCTTTGCCAACAAGGAGCAAAAGCGAGGGCCGATGTCGTTGGGAATAATGAGGCTGAAAATGATATCTTGCTGCCTGGTTGGGGCTAGCTGGGGACTTGTTTTCCGCTTAACGCTCAACGTACGTACAGGCGGTCAAGAGCAGATCCACAAAATATATGTGAGCATGGCAGGAAGTAGAAGGAGGAGAGGATTGTGTCTTGTTCTCATATCGAGCAAGACCCTGTTCTGGACCTTCCGTTATCTCGACTTCCTGCCTGCCCATCCTACGCCAGCTCCTACGCCATCTCTATCACAAGCGTGGTGAAAAAGCAAGACAATGACCCCCACCCAGGCTTCCCAAGTGGTGTGTCGTATAAGCGCTTGGACATGGTTTACTGCGGCTCTGCGAAAAGGAAAGCCGATAAAAGGAGACAATGGATGAAGAGGTTAAGCCCACACACCCTTGTCTTAGACTCACTCCCCTCCCACGCTTTTGTCGGCTGTCATGTTAAGTCAAGTTAAGGTAACTGCGTTTGAGCGGTATGTCCGGTTTAGGAAGTACGCATAATTTGGGTCTGCCTACGTATGATTGGTTGAGCAGGGCAGCTTTTCGCAGCCTTGTTTTTTTATTCTTCTTTTCTTTTTGGCCAGAGGTCGGAGATTTCAGGCTGAAGAGCAAAAAATCAAGAAGTGCTCTTGTCTCTATGAGGCTCATGCTTCTAGATTTCCATTCTGTTTTTCCTCTAGCTTGCCACTTGCATACGGGAGGCCAACCCGGAAAAGAAGGCCGCTTCTCTTGAATAGCACCTAGTCTGTTTGCATGAAAGCCTTGGGCTTTCCAACGTTGCAGGCTTGCGGGCTTTCATTGGCTCTTTTTGTTTTCTGGCATAGCCTTTATCGGTATTGGCTATTTTTTCCTGCTTTTCTAGATGGGTCTGGCCGATTGTAAGGCAGCCCTTCCGAGACACTGCTCGCTAGTCATTTCAACTAGTCCTATTTCCAAAGGGGTTCTGTTTCTGTTCTCTCAAAGATCGGACAAATAGGAAAAATAAGGCCTGGCTTGAGACAGAAGGACACATGCCTACTAGCAGCAGAACGACCCCCACTCTCTGCCCGAGCAAAAATACTCTGTCCTTTCCAGCATGAGGCGGCCTCACCTGATGCCAGAGTAACTCATACTTAGACTCGAGTGCAGAGACCAAGTCACGCGAGGATTTGCAAGCTTGGTGGTTACCGTATTAAGCTCTGAAAGGCACTGTTCTAGTCCTGAAGATGCGGGCTTGTTCAACGTCTGATTAGTTAGTTTTGAAGCTGGCCTTGGCCTTGCCGCGCCACTGGCCAACATCATCTTGTCGAAATGTCTGATTTCCAGTGGCAATGTTGACCCAGAGCTTTTTTCGTATGCGTTTAATTTACCCATCAGTCGGTTAAATGTGGACATATTTCGGGATGTGGAGGAAATGGACGTTTCTCAAGCGTTCCAGGGCGGGTTGTGTGTGCAATAATGCATTCGAGATTTGGGAGCTGGTGTGGCTATTCTCTTTGGCCAAGTCTCGTGAGATGGGTTGTGCCTCCTGTTCCGCGGTGGCGGTATTAGGACATAGGACAAGGACAAGTCTCGCCCGGCCTTGGTGGGGGTGAGCGTGATCGTGCTGTTATAGGCTCGTGAAAGAAGAAGGCTAGTGACCAACGGCCCTGGGCAAGACCGATAACCGGAATAACGCTTTACAAATTATGGGTTAAGAAGAGAAGAGTTTAGGGTTTGAAAAAATAGACAGGCTAAATCAAATGGTCACAGGATGGGGGGTTTAGCTATATGATTGTGACAACTCGATATCGCACATCTCTCGGAATTCGATATCTAGAACCCAGATCTTGCAATAGACGGTTAAAACAGCAAAAACAAGGCTTGCATGGCATGACAAGGATGGCTAGGACGAATTTGCGCATGTGTACGTGTAAGCACACATCCTGTAGAACCACGGTAAAGATGGTGTGATATTCTGTGTTCGCAAGGTCAGCAGCGCCAAGGGCCACAAATGTAAAGACCACCTTCAAAAGATCACGAAAGCAAAGACCACAGCATCGGAATGTCTGTTATCCCGCCTTTGGCCATGAGGCCAGAAACAAAAAGGACCTTGTGTTGGGATTGAATGACAAATGGGCAAAAAGCGAAAAAAGCAATCAAAGGCAAGAAATCGAGACGCTCGACATCAGTTGACCAGAGAGACCAAGACCAACACCCAGGGCGAGAGAAAGACTAAAGACTACAGGAGATACTAGGGATAAACTGATGTATATACGTAAAAATATGTTTATATAATAGTTATTTTTCGCTGGATGAAGTACGTACCGGGATTTCCTATTTTGGTGTCTCCTCTCGGAATTAATAGCCCACTAAAGTCTGCAGGCGGTTTAGGAAAAGAGGGGCTGCTTCTTATGTGCGTGATGACACTAACCATGTCAAGTTAAGTAGTAGACACATGAGAAACACTTTTTTTTGAAAGAAAAAAAAACTCCAAATTAAGCACCTGATAACTGACACAGATGAGAAAATACGCGCAAGTTGCCGGTGGTCAAGTTTGCACGCGGAGCCTGAATTTGAAAGCAGCAAGATATAATACAGGCATTTAATGAAGCTCATGTTAAGAAGCAGTCTTTTAGCCACAAGACTTCTATACTTCCTGATGGCTGGCCTAAGCTCGTCCGTCTTGAGGTCACCGCAGCTCGTCGAGAAAGAAAAATAGAACGATATAACCCCTGTAACGGCCCTCAAAGTGCCGAGTATCAAGGAAGACGTAAGAGAAAAGTTTAAATTACCGATTAAATGCGTATCCTCCTGTTTATTTTATTGTTTTTTGCCCCTCTACTTTTTTTTCTCTACTTTTTTTTTTTTTTCCCTCTTTGAAGATAGGGAGAAGAAAGGTCCAGAAGAGCTCTATTCGCAATCATCCAGATCGACAGTAGATAGTGGCAGAGGGAAAAAAAAAAGCCGTTCCTACCCTTTGGATAAACCTGCTCCTTCCTACTCTACTCCCACCCCACGTATCCCTATACCGTCTTGAACACCCGCCTTTATTGCCTTCTGCCTTCTTGCCCTCTTGACTTCTTGCCCTCTTGCCTTATTGCCTTCTTGCCTTGTTGCCTTCTTGCCCTCTTGCCTTAAAACTCACACCCTACCTTCCCATTCCCCTATTCTCATGCAAAAACCTTCCTCTCCGTTTTCTCTTCTCTAGTTCTTCTGCCATTTGCTATCGCTCCTCCCCATACATCGCCATCACCATCAGCATAAACAACGCGCCAATCAACTTATTCTATTATTTCTTTCTTTGCCGTCCCTCCCAGCTGGCCACCAAATTTTCTTTTGTCTATATCTACATTCAGCTTAAAGACCCCGTCGCGCATGGCTTAGAGAACTCGCCGATCACGCTTCAAAAAACGCCTACTATACTTATCCCACCACTGCAAAACATCATTAAAGCGACTTTCTCATCGCACCATCAACGCCATGAGACTCAAGCCCTTTTCCTCGAAGAAGAGCACGGTGACGCTATTTCAAATCAGGTGAGCTTCTTTCTCTTCGTCTCCCATGCCTCTTCTCTCCTTCTCTGTCCTCTGCCCCTGCTTGAACTGTCTTACAACCGACCGTCCCTGCTAACCTCGTTACCCCTCCCTGCAGACTCGACAATGACTTCATCGTGTTCCGCGGCGGTGAAGACGAATCGTCGGGCCAGGTCTTGAAAGGCCATCTTGTCTTATGTCTATCCGCACCTCTTAGGGTCGATGATGTCCACCTTGATCTCACTGGTACAATTCGCTTTTCCTGGGCTGAAGCAAGACACACTGGCGCCAGTGTCACTGGCCCCCCAAAGGTCGACCGTACTATCAGCCTTCTGAGCCATCGATTCCCGTCTTTTATTGGCGGCAAGGGCAAAAATATTACCCTCGAGGCCGGAAACTACGAATGGCCTTTCGAGTATATGCTACCCGGAAACACGGCCGAGACCATCGAGTGTGTGCCCGAGGTTTCACTTACATACAGACTTACTGCTACCTGTGTGCGCAATAAGCTCGTCGCCTCTGATGTTCACACCCAGAAGCGCTTCCGCGTCATTCGCACCCTTGATCCCACAGCCCTGGAGTTTCATCACGCTATGAGTGTTGAAAACATTTGGCCCAACAAGATCGAATACTCACTGGCTGTCCCCCAAAAGGCCGTGCCACTTGGCTCCCATGTTGGTCTTGAGATGCGTTTCACTCCTCTTCTCAAGGGTCTTGACTTGGGTGATATCACTGCCAAACTGATAGAGATTCGTGAATGCTCTATTTCTGTTTCTGCCAGCCCTAATGGCAAAAAAGAGTACAAGACTGAGCGTTGCGCTGAAACTTGGAAGTTTCCCGTTACTCACGAGGCTCATTGGCGCGATACCATCGAAGGAACTGGCCAGGAGGGCTGGTTCGTTGAGAAGAAACTGCCTTTGCCCAAAAAGCTCCGCCAGTGTGTACAGGATCTCCACCACCATGGCATCAAAATCAGACACAAGATGAAGCTCACTGTGTCTCTAAAGAATCCCGATGGCCATATTTCCGAGCTTCGTGCCACACTCCCAGTATCTATTTTCATTTCCCCCAGTCTTCCCATGGACGAACAAGGGGATCTTGTCAACCAATCTGAAGGTGTAGTCGATAGCATTGAAGAAGATATCAATGCCAACGCTGCCCCACCCGGCTACGGAGACCATATCCTCGACCAAATCTACGAAGATGCAGATAACACTACTGCTGTTACCACTCCTGTAGCTCAGAGCGGTGTTAGCAGCCCCCAGTTTTACAGCCAGTCTCGTATTGGCTCCAACGAGGATCTCCACGGTTACTTCCACCCCGGTGCTGTCAGCTCTGGAGCTAGCCCATCGATTGTCGTGGCTGCTCCTTCTGCCCCTGCTGCCCCTGCTGCCTCTGCTGCCGCTGCTGCCCCTGCTGCCGCTGCCGCTACTGCTACTATTGCCACTTCTCAGAGCCAGCCTACAACCCCAGCTACTACCCGCCATGGTGTTTTGGCAGCTGCTTTGACGTCTCGTTTGCAGGAGGTCTCTATGGCTAACCGCCGCAACACATCGAGCTCATCATTGGCCTCCCTTGCTGCTGCGGCTGGCATACACACATCTCGCTCACAAAGCCATAGTAATGCCCATAGCAATGGTCACAGTAATGCCCATAGTACAGACGGTGACCCCGCTTCCGGCTGCCAGACTCCCGACTTTGATCCTGAGCTGGCTATGCTGAGCCAAGTCCCCAGCTACGAAACAGCAGTCAAGACCCCTGCCCGGTCTTACTCATACACTGGTGGCATGGTTCTCCCTGACTACCAGACAGTCCTAAGCGCGCCATCAACTCCTACTGCTGAGCTCCAATATGATTCGCTCTTCACGATCCCCGAGTCTACTAGCCGCCTGCATGCCAGTATGCCGGGCAGCCGTACGACATCTAGTCATCCGTCACGTACAACGTCATTCACACAACTGCATACTTTGCATCTTAGGAACCACTCATACTCGGGCTCTCCGATGCCGCCTCGTACGCAGTCGTCTAATGCCCTATCGATGCTGGGCCGCCGGCGTCACAACGATAACCACAACTAAGACTCGCGGCCTTTTTCATCATTTTTTTTTTCACATGGTACTTTAGCCATATTCTCTCTTTTTGCCTATCCCGGCTGGCGTTTCTGCGGTTCTTGGTGTTTTTGATTTCAGTCTTTTGCCTTTTCTTCTAGCCTTTTCTTTTTTACAACTTATCTGCCTAATGTGGGCTATGGAGCTTTACTGCTAGGGCTTTTTCGTTGTTTTCTTTTTATTTTTGAATTTGCCATATACATATTAATATCCAGAGGGGCAAATGGTGCGGCAAAACCCGTGCCAACAGCCCCTTCTACGACACACAACCCATACGGCATATGCATGTTGCAGGATTATAGACTTTGGGTGCTTCGCTGTATTGCTTTTCTTCTTTGTTATGCTTGCTGCATTTTTTGTTCTTTTCTAGGCTCAGTTTCCTGTTACTTTGTTTACTTACTGGCGCTATTGGTCAATTGTATGTATAGATGAGGTGGGATTGTTTTTTTTTTCTTTTACATTATTCTTCTTTTTCCTTTCCATGGGTTTATTCACATGATGCGTTTTACTATACACAAACTCTACAACCCATACACGCATTTTGTTATCTATTTTTTATTCCCTTTATTTTGAAGTCTTTTTCATTGGTTTCCCTGGTATACTTGGAGAGTAATTATATCTTAGATTTTGAATATCTTTAATTGTGAGCTTCTCTAGCGGAAGAGCAGCTCGCCGTAATGCTCCATCTCGGGTACATACTTCTTCCATGCCGCATGTTTCCCTTCTATATTGGGCTGCATGCTACATATGCATAGAATCTAAGCTGTGTAAGGCGGGAAAGGCTGTGCCCCCTCCTCTTACTTCTTTGTCATTTGTTTCGATGGCCCTTCTAGAACACTTCTATACACTTGGTGTAAGCTCACTACACACTGACTTTCCTTCCGCACGCCGCCTAGGAAATGCCCTTCTACTTTGGCTCATCTTCTTTGACATTTGGACTGGCTGTTTCAAATTCACCAAATAATGTATATAGGATTCCCCTTATTTAGATTTCATTCAACTCCAACCTTGTCAACATTAGTCTGCTCAGCTAGTGCTCTATCAATGAAGGCCCAAGCGTTGCGGCACCACACCAGGGCTCAGAGTTAGATCTCGGATCTTCAGGGAATAATATACTTTGACTGCCCGTTAAATTTATGGGAACACCGGGAGAATGCTAGCAAATTTAAAAGCGTACTTGGAGGCAGACTACAATCGCGTGGTATTTAGATGATGGATCAGGACAAAGACAACCTCACGATGCAGGTATGTATAGAAATGGCAGAGAAGGAGGGAAGGATGAGACCATGCTTTTCAATTACTGCTATAATGGCACTTTCCAGTTCATAGGAGACCCTGTTTCTTTTGCCGCCTGCCTTACCTTACTTGTATCAATTAAGGCGCCTTTGCTCGGCATTTCTTTGTCTTGATAAATGCCCGGAAATTACGGGGAGGAAATATATCCATATCCGCCTCTTTTTCCAGTGGCTGTGTTTCTTGGAGAGCAGAAAGAGGAAGGACTGGAAAAGAAAATATGCTGCTGCCTTTCAACGTGCCGGGGGGATTTGGCAGGTTTAGAGTTCGATATGAGGAAAGATGAGTTTTTGGAGAATATTGTTTACATGTTAAATGAGAAAGACGACGGAAACTTCTTGGCAAGGTAGCCTCGAAAGGCGCGATATCAAGCGTCTATATCTTTAGGCCCTCAAATGACACGGAGATCCCCCGGACTTTCGGGCCCTTAGAATATAAGCACCCCACTAGAGTCTGCTGCGACAAAGAGCAACCGTACGTACACATGCAGCGGCTTACACAATATGGGCATGATCGGAGTTAGATAGTGGCACGTGACTTGCCTTCTAGTTGTTGAGAAAAGACAAGCAGCACCTCTCCTGCGCAAAGGGATCGCGAGGTCTCGCCCAACACGTTCACTCGTCATACCTTTCTTGGGTGAGAAGAACCGAAGGAGGTGAGACATCCGCTATCCCAAAGTTTCTACAGCATGCAAGTCCCAAAAGATGTCCTCATCCGAGACAACAAAGACAAGAGGAGCTGAAGATATCGGTAAGTCTTCGGGGGTTTTGGGATTCGCTTTTCTACAAGGTGGGCATTGAAGTCACAAACATTGAGAAGTAAAAAAAACCCAAGTAAGAATATGGCTCTTGTTACAAGACTGCGCCACCATTGTGAATATTGGCAGGCCAAGAAGATCCAAGAAGGTGGTTGCACAGGTACGGATACAGCTACACGCACAGGTACTATATATACCACATCACGTCACATTACCTATTCTAGTCAGCTACTAGCAGCCGGCAACGAGGTACAACAACACGACAACTATAACCTAAAGAATCATCAATCTCAGATTAGCTGCAGTGCTATGCCGCACTGCAGAAAGCCGTGTGTTCTTGCTTTCCCAATGTATGCGCGTCTTTCACAACAGTAGCTCCCTCCTAACCAAAGTAACGGAAACTACTGCCGTTAAACGTAGTAACCAATGGTAAGCAAGCAACTTTGTCCCTGACCCTTTTCTGGCAGCTGCTCGGTTGCTCGCTCTGCTCCTCCCAAAAGCAAAATAGGAAGTAGCCCAACCTTGCGTTTGTTGATCTTTCCCATCAAAAGGTCAGCTCCTGCTGTTCGTTCTGACTGTTGTGCAGCGACAGTCTAGGCTTTCCATGGCTTTCTACACCTGTCCCTAGTCTGATCTGGGAAACTGCCCCTCACCGTTTCTCGTCACCAAGGTAAGAACCATCTTTTCCTCCTCTGTTTTTCTAACCCCCTTATTTTGAAGAGTTTAAAGAAGGACATCACTTCCCACCCACTTTCAGGCTTGTCCCTTTTTTTCTTCCCTTCTCTTCTTTCTTCCTTTGCTCTCGTTCTTCGCTCGTCACATTTTTTCTACTTCTACTTCTTCTTCTACTTCTTCTACTACTACGTCTTCTTCTAACTACCAAAATATCTTCGCATTACTTGTTTTCCCACTTTATTATCTTTCGTGCCGCATCCCGTTGGTTGTCTTCTTTTTATATCACACACCATCCCCCCCCCCCCCCAGTTCTTCCACCTCGCATCATTATAGCAGCTCGCTGTTAGTTTCCCTTCTTTTCAGGCTTTATATTTGGTCTTGGCCCCTCTTTGTCTTTCCCTCGTTCTTCGCCCGCTTTAATCCTTCGTCTTGTTTAGCTTGCGCTTCTCCCTTGCTAGCTAAATCTTTCAACAGCTGACTTCTTCCCAACATATTTTGTTGTACATTCACTTCGTCACAGCCGCTACAGCTTCTTCACTTCCCGTGACAATATCAAAAGGAGCCCTCTCTTTATTTTTTCTTATTTTGATAAATCTCGTTTGTTCAATACCCCCACAACAAACCTTCCCCCGCTTGCTTTTCGCCATGGCTTCCATTACCCAGCCCACGTCTCCGCCTAGTGTCGAAATTCCCATCCGGTCGTCAACTGGCCTGACGGGCCTCAGTGGTTTCAGCGATGACGCCATTCCCGATGCTGATCCCAATACGGTACGCCCCATTATCTACACTTGCTGCTTGTTATACATTTGATCAAACTGCTAACAACTCTGTTTCTTTAGACTGCTGGCTTGCTAGCGGAGCGTCTTCAGGCCTGGAAGCACGCCGTTGTCTACCTCGAAGACTACATCACCGCAGTCGAAAAGATTCATAAGGCCCATGCCAAGGAGTATGAAAAGGCTCTTAAGGTAAACCTCCTATCTTGCAAACATTTCCCTAAGCAAAAACATTGAATGCTAATCATCGCCTTTACTTCATAGACTATTGCAAATCCTCTCCGTGAGGGCCACCATTTCGATGCCGACGCCGTTGGCTTTGCCAGCTTCTTCGAGAACATTCGCCTGAACACTCAAGCTATTGTTAACACTAACCTTGAAACAGAGAAGTCGCTCAAGGACGCAGTTCTCCCCATCCTCGAACGCTTGCACAAGGAGATCAAGCTCAAGGTCAAGGAACTCGCCAACGGCGTTGGAAAAGGTGCCAAGGATGTGGAGAAGGCGCGTGGCGTTACCCAGAAGCAAATTGAACTGTTGGGTCAACAAACAGCCTCTTATGAGTCTGCGGGTGCCCGCGTGTCTGGACATGATGATCCATACGTTGTGCGCCGTGGAGTTGCGCACAGACTTCACAAGCAGGTCCAGGAAGAAAACAACCACCGGAATGAGCTGATTTCCGTGCAAGCTAACTTCTGCACATTCGAGGCACACATTATGGGCACTATTTCTCAGACCATTGAAGCCTTTACTGGCATTGTTGGTGGACAGGGAGAGAACATTCGCATGCTTCACACTGACATGTTGGGCGCCGTGCAGCGTGTGCCCGTCGATTTCGAATGGCGCAAGTTCCAAGAGCGTTGTGCCGATCGTCTGATCAACCCCAACGACCCTCCTCGGGCTGTTGATTCAATTGTGTTTCCCAACATGAAGCATCCTTCAACCCAGCCCGTTGTTGAAGGCCTTCTAGAGCGTAAATCTCGCAACAAGCTGTCGTGGGGCCATGCTTCAGGCTACTATGTTATCACCCCTAGCAAATACCTTCACGAGTTCCGCGACACAGATGATGTCCGTGCTGATCCCAAGCCTGAGTTGTCTATTTACTTGCCCGATGCTGTTGTATCCCCGCCTTCTGGCGAGAAATTTAGTGTGAAGGGCAAGGATATCAGCAAGAACCTCAGCTCGAAGCTGACAGGTTCTTCAGAGCTCAACTTCAAGGCAAGCTCAGCAGCCGAGGCTCAGCGTTGGTATGAAGCCATGAAGGATTGTGCTACCGCCGGCGTGTCGCGTGTCAACAGTCTAGCCTCTCCAGCAATGCCCAGCTCACCCGTCGTTGCCGATATCAAGGTTCCTGTAGCCAGCCCTACAACACCGTCCGTAGTGGCAGCTACACAAGAAGCCGCAGTAACGGGAGAAAAGGCTGCGGCCAAGTAAAGAAAAAGTTTGTCTGCCATTTAATGTTCTGAAGGGAAGAAAGGGGGGGCGTGTTGAATTTTGCTCTTTACCGGGTGACCTGACCAGAGGTCGGCAAGTCTTATGTCTAGAGCAGATCAGCCACTCATTCAGCATTTGTCACAATCGAGTGTTGTTTAGGTGCGGTGTGGTGTATGTGTGTGTGTGTATAGGGCTGACTTTTGCCTTTATGATTCCAATTGTCCAAGGTCTTGTTTATTGTTTGGATTATCTTGTTAATGCAGATTATTATTAGTGGTCGGCGCACATAGTTGATGACACTTAATGAAAGTATACGGAGGTTGACCTTGGCCTTGGAACAGACGAGCTGTCAAGTAAAGGAATGTAGTGAGCAAGTAGGTGGAGAGAAGTACTTGTTTTACGGCCTCGTTTTATGTTGGGCCTCACTCAGTTTACTATGGGCCAACTGTAGTCACAAGCTGTATTGTATTGTCTATAAGCACAAACAATAGTCACAGGGGCAAAAAGATAGAATAAGTCATGTATGATGGATTGTGTTTTTATTTTATTACTGCATTTCTATGCAAGCTGTAATTAATATTCCTGAAAATGGCACAAAACCTAGATATCTTATGACTGGTGTTAGTCGAAACAAGTCAATACCACAGTAACAAGTACAAGCACAGCGTGGATTGGAAAGGTTATGTATCAGTGCGTAGTTGCCCTGTCACAGGCAAATATCGTCATTGCTTATGGCTAAGTTGACCGTCGTGAAAAATTTTAAAGTCATCATGTAAACCCAGGGTGGAGGAGGAATGGATGAATATAGCGGGTGTAAAGTTAAGAGACTTACCGTTAGCAACAAGATACAGCATCGTGCTGGATGTTCTTTTTTGTTACAAAGGACACCACTTCTTTTGGTTTTTCTCTTTCTCGTCTCCTTGTTTTTGATGGCTCAACATCGCATTTTCACTGAAAATATTCCAGTCAGGAAAACATGATCGACTTGAAATATGGGTTGTTCCCTCTTCTTTCATTCTCTCGTGTAGGAGTCAGATAAAAAAGAATCTGTCGCTCGTGGCCTTTCGGCTCAGACATATGCTTGTCATTTGGATTCGTATTTGGTTCATCACTGAAAATACAGTGAGAGAATAAGAGAAGAGGGTGCACAATCGCCGCTATCATAAAAGCTTATTCAAACATACCTATAAAAGACGCCAGTGTTAGTGACAAATGCAAGCATGGTACAGTTTCCAGTGTATAAATGTGATACAAAAGGTATGCTTTCAGAAATTGCATGAATGGTATTAAAAGATGTTGTCTGCATTGCAAGCGCAAATAAGACTCGTCATCTAAATGGGAATCATCATATGCAGGGAAGGGATATGTGTAAATATAATTGCAAGCTTACCATGAATATTATCTAGAAATACGCAGACAGCAATGACTACGACATGGTATCACCTAGAAGTTGTTAGCAAATGTAACTTGGATACCAAGTAGCACTCTTCTCAACGGCTCAACAAAGAGCTCATGGTTATTCAATCAGTGGGCGAGGTTTTCTAGGCCTGCCGCAAAAAGGCGTCATCGCTCATCCTAAATGTACCGTCTAAAGTACTCGGAGCCCAGTGCCGTTTCATCACAAAGTATCCATGAGCATCTCGCTGTCCTTGGGGAGTCAGAGAGTATAATATTTACCTTACAATTACGGTCTTCGTCCTATTCTGAATTCCATCGTTAGCAATGATGCTCATCTCGCAAGTTTGAAGCGATGAAAAGAATGAAAATGTAGGTTTCGAATCAGAAACAGCCAGTTGATATCGTCATTTGACATCAGACGGTAATTCCAACGTGCCGAAGCACAAAAAATTGATCATCAGAAGAAACAAGGGGATGGGTTGAGTGAAGTGGAGTGTGTAGTAGCGAGACGCTATAGATTTCTAACTTACCAATTGAGCAGGACTTGAAATTTGATGTCTACGAATACGACATTGAAAGCTCTAGAACTTGAATCATGGTTAGCATGATGCCCACGTCGCAAACAGTGATATTATGGTCGCGTATACAATCATAAACTATCTCTTGCGAGATAATCAGACTGACATACAATATAGTTTCACACCCCGAAGGGTCAAAGACTCTAGTTTGATTGCGGTTTTGCTGTTGTCATCAGGTAGATGATTGTATAGGAAGAAGGGGTTTGGGGGAGCAATAGCTGGGGGCTTAACAACTGTTTGCAAGTTGGATGGCGAACTTACTTCAGAGCATTGTCGATGCAGAAGAAGAAGAGAAAGTAAAGTTGAGAATTGGGAACCGTCGTCGCGGTTTTGTAGAAACTTTTTTCGAGTGGGGCCATTGAAGCCTTTAAGCGGGGCAAGCTGCATATAGATGACTAAGCTAAATGTGGACATCACGTGATATCGCGTTGAGATACCTGAGAGGCAAAGCTCTCATAAAGACTATGAGGTTTGTGTCTATGCAAAAGTTAGGAAATACTCTTATCACTGATAGAGGATACAGGTCGCTGTTCTTTGTTGACATACCGCAGAAATGCCTGAAATTGCCGAAGGTTGGTCTGTGCGCCAATACATTAACCTAAACCCTTTCATCACTAACATTACATGAATCTTAGTTGCAAGAGTTGTTCACTTCCTACGGAAGCACTTGCTAGGAAAGACGGTACAAATTGTGACAGCCGTTCAGGACCCAATTGTGTTAAAGAGTGATATTAATGCCGAATTAACACATCGAAAAGTACGCAACCTCTCCCACAAAGACAACAAGACATAAGACTAACATCCTGTCTTTTCTTAGGTCCTTAAAATAGGAAGACATGGGAAATATTTCTGGTAAGCTCTCTATGTATATACTTTTTACACATTACACTGAATCTAACGCCGTGAATCATAGGTTAGGGCTCGACTCCAAAAAGTGTGTAGTGATGCACCTAGGGATGACCGGTATGTGGTATAATCATAGCATTCTTCTTCAAAATAAATTAACATATTGTGCACCATCGATAAAGGCTGGGTCCACATTCAGGGCGACAAAACCGCGCCGGAGAGCTGGTATAAGCGGATGAAAACTGGGACAGAATGGCCACCAAAGTTCTGGAAATTCCACCTGGAGACAAAGGAAAACATCCCTACCAAGATTGCCTACACGAACTCACGACGTATTGGTCAGGTCATCGTAGTAGATGGTGACAGTGACTCGGTTCGTACAAAGCCTCCCCTACACAAACTCGGCCTCGACCCTATCAACGATATCGTCTCCGTCGAGTGGCTTCAGACTCAGCTTGCAAAACGCCGATGCCCAATAAAGGCATTTCTACTAGACCAGTCAGTTATATGCGGTATTGGAAACTGGGTTGCGGACGAGGTTCTATACCATGCACGAATCCATCCCGAAGAGCTATGTTGCAATATCGCGGAAGACGTTTCTGTGCGTCTTCATCACACTATTATGTTTGTATGCCGCTTAGCCATCGACAAACTAGCGGACGAGTCGTTGTTCCCTGAAAACTGGCTATTCAAACACCGCTGGACTCGTGGTAAACACGGGCCTGGACCTTTGCCTAATGGTGAACCTTTAGCTCTAGTTACCGTTGGTGGCCGAACCAGCTGCTTTGCGCCCAATTGCCAACTACTTGTAGGCAAGCCGCCGACCTGCAAGTCTAGAAAAAACGTAACTCATGCAAAAGCTATAGACATTGCCGAGAAAATACAAGATGAGGAAGCCAAAGCAGAGGTTGGTCCTGAAGATCAAAGTGGAGCTATTACAAAGGAGGCGAAACCAGCAAAGGCATCTTCCCGACGCAAGAGGCCGTTAATTCGAGATGAATCAGCAGACGAAGCAGATCGGTTATCTTTGCCTGGTCGCCGCACCAGGAGTAGCACGAAAACCTTGGCTTCAAAGTACTTTGAGTAAAGGATAAATCATAGATCTTAGGGTTATATAGAAGAAAACACCATTTTTACTTAGGGTATATAGACACTTTGGTGCTCCACTTTAACCTTTCGTCGCGTAGGCAGCGTCAAAGGCCCTTGTTACTAGCAAGTAATGACAAGTCTTAATTATCGAGTCACCATCACATCAACCACCCGCTCACGATGTTATCCCAAGGCCACCGACGGAGATTAATGAATAATAGCAACAGCTCGCCCCGTAGATCATCCGGGGTTCGAGATCAAGATAGTGATGATGGCGACATGGAACCCCAAAGAAGCAACAGCCGTGGTGTAAGATATGAAGAGATGGCCGGACCACCTCATGCATCATCAGCTGAAGCTATGAAACAAATTGTCGCCAGTCGCGAGTCCCAGCGTATCATTGAAGAATCTCGTACCGCCATGGATGGCATCAACAAGGCTATTGCTGCTGTTAATGATGCGATGCTATCACAGCGCAAGAATGTGGTCAAGATTCAACGGCAGGCTGGCGGTGGTAATGGTGGTGCGGATGGCGAAGAAAAAGGTCTCTGGGGTGATAATGAGATTGAGGAGCGGGATGAATATCTGGCCAATACACGACAAAACGCCGAGGCAGCCCTACAAAAGTTGGTCAACTCTTCGACCGATCTAACGAGTCGGGCAGAAGTGGCTTTTCGCCAGCTGATTGACGTCATTGCAGAAACGGAGGATTTTAACTTGGCTATAGAGAGTGCAGCAGAACAAGTCCGGGTGGCTAGTCGTCAACGCGCCATACTTGAAGATGAACAGGCTCGGGCCCGGGCAATTCGAGAACAACGGGAGGAAGATGGCCTTGAGGCAGAAGAGGCTAGTGAAGACCAGAAACCAGTCCTAAATGATGGAGCGCTAGGAGCAACCGAGATTGAGCCATTCGCGTCCTTGAAAGACACTCTTTTGGCAGCGGTACGCGCTAAAGATGGGGCATACAACTCTATGTCGTTGTACCAGCGATATGCCAATAACAACGACTATGCGGCCTTCCGCCGACAATTGCATCGCAGCATATACGATGACACACGTGAAGTACCAGACAAAAAGCGTTGGTTTGACGAGGACGGTAGGCCAGTATTGCCCACCCGTGAAGCATTGCTAGGCATCGAGTCGGACACAGAAATGCAGAATGGCTCGGATGAAGAACTAGTCATTCAGCGCGTCAAACAGGACTTCAAATGTCCATTGTCATTGCGGGAGCTGGAGGATCCGTATGGGACGTCCAAGTGTATCCATGTGTTTGAAAAAGAAGCCATCTTTGCATATGTGGCTCAGTCCGGGAGGAATGCGACTGTCCAGTGTCCCCAATCGGGATGCTCTGCCGTGAGTCCATTCTACAACGTTCCTTCCTGTTTCTCTGGCGCTGGTTATTTACTAATCCATCTCTCACTACATTAGACTTTCACGCGATCAGATCTCACGCCTAATCAGGAGGTACTCATCCAATTGGAACGTCGCAAACGTCGCAGAGCCCGTAATGAATCTGACAACGAGGAAGAACAAGAAGATGCCGACGACTATGAGTATGCGTCTATCAACACTACAGCTGTTGATGTTTCGATGAGTGTAACCAAGAGAGAACCAAGATAATGATTAAATGCACACTCTATAATTCACGACTCACTCGTCGTGGGCTGGGATAAAACAGGATACTTTTTTTGGAGCTTAAAAGAAAACTTATAAAAGGACGGAGCTTTATTCAAATAGTGATTCTACTTATTCACCTTACAAGCCCATCCACGGTGGCCCGCCTATACTCTCTCGCCCGTTCGTGGAAGTGTTATTTCTCTTTCACCGGATTGGACTCCAAAATTATAGGATGAACGTAAGTACCGACAGCCCTATACGGGTGAGTTGGAACGACATCTGGCCACCATAACTTCTCATCCGGGTACCACACATTGTTGATAATGATTCCCCGGCCAGAAAGAATTTGTGCAATGGTGGAGCTAGAACAAGTAGATTTTAAGGCTCTCATGTAGCACTTAGAACTTGCCTGGTAGGGCAGCGGAAGTATGTCATCAGCCGTACTTTTGCCCTCGGTAGCATAGTTGTTGTAGTTGATGAACTGGCCAGTAGAAACACTAGACGATCTGATGATGCGGGCAAAGACTTGGAAGACAGTCTCAGGTTGGTACGCCGCAATATGATGGCCGGCGTTAAAGATACGGCTAAACGAGAGTCGCCCAAACTGGCGTACTCTACCCCCGACTTTGTCTATATTGCTGTGAATGGGAGCATATCCAGCCGAGGGGAATTCAGTAGCGTATTTGCCACCGGCTTCCTTGGCAATGGCTAGGGACAGGGCCTCGCCACCCAACCAGTTGCAGAAGAAGTCACGGTCTCCGTAAATGAGGCCAATGTTTACACCCCGGTTGAGGGCCTTAGCTAGATACGGTACAATGGGGCCGTACGACCAGTCGCCACTTTCAAAGAAACCCATATTCAAGTCGAAGTTAATATCAGTCAAGTTGACCGGAATACCTAGGGCTTCCTGAACGTAGGGGCGGTTCAAGTACTCCAAGTGGTTCAATGACAGTGCAGAGAAGGGAAAAGCCTGCGTCATATCCTTCAAGGAGCGGCCGGTCTGCGAGAACCAAGCTTGATTTTCAGAAGCACAAATAGCCAAAGCGTTGAAACACATGTGTTGGATTTCTTCGCTGACGGCGTCATTGTAACCAAGATTCTTGGTTTTCGCGTAGCACATGGCAAGTTTCTTGTCGCATTTTAGATAACCAGCTTTCATCCGCTTCTTAATATCGAGATAGGTACTTTCATCCAGGACTTGGATGTTATAGGGGTTGTGCTGTGCTTGATCAAAGTTATAGGGCATCTGCACCCGAGCATCTACACAGCCATTCAAGATGCCTATAGAGATGACCTGGATAGGTAAAGTGTTTAATCTAGCCAATACTGAATCGACAGTTTTCCCATGACGATGCTCATTCCGCTCGTTAAAGTAATCGGAAAAGACAGCCGCATACTTGCCACCATAGCCCTCGGCGAATATGTTGAGACCAATGGCATCATCACCACGAGGAGATATGGCAGGGAAAGCAGAATAGAAACCCTGTAGGAAACGCCAAATGCTGTGGGCAGCCTGCTTGGTGTGATTAATAGGGATGTCTGTCGAGGGGAATGACCCTGCATAGGCGAGGAAGTTTGGAACTTCCTTTTCCTCGAGATCAAGCTCATGAAGAGCATATGAGTGTTCCATGAGATTTAGGACTCTGCGGTTGATCTTGTCATACGATAGGCCAGATCCAACAGGCTGTAAAAATAAAGAGAAGGAGGTTAGTCTTACTAAGTCTACCGGAAATATTTGACGAGTATATCTTTACCTGATCAATAAACAACAGATTGGAGCCACGGTCCCATCCCCATTCATTAGCAACAGTTTCAAGAGTTTCCATGCTCGTCTCAATCACGCTGCAAGGACCCTGACCAGAGAAGAAGGCATTCAGAGCACTCTCGCCAGGGTTACCTCCAAGCCACATGCTTAGGGCATTAGTTGGCACACGAGCCTCGACATACCAGAAAAAGATGTTCTGCTCTGGGATGCTGCCGTCGGCGGGGATCGTAATATAGCCGGTGATCTGCTTCTGAGTAGGAAGGACGGATCTGCAAATTTGCGCTGGGATTTGCTTATACCGTATAGTCATAGTATTGTCAATGGGAATCTCCTCTGAAAACTGATCAGAGAATTCAATTGATGGATACTGGGCTACGGTGAACGACGGGACTATAGCTAGCCACATCAAGGCAGCCTTGCCTATGGAGGCGACACTGCCGAAGCCAAGCATAGCGACAGGGCTATACAAGACGACGTTGGCGGCGAACAACAATAACAGTGAGCAGAAAGACTGCAAAGTAATGCAATGCAATGCAATACTGGAACGAACTAACGAACGGATGGATGTGTGGAAAAATGAATGAATAAGTGGATGAATGAGTGAGTGAGTGAATCAATGAACGAATAAATGAATGAATGAGTGAGTGAGTTAATCGATGAATGAATGAATGAGTGAGTGAGTGAATCAATGAATGAATGAGTGAGTGAATCGATGAATGAATGAATGAGTGAGTGAATCGATGAATGAATGAATGAGTGAGTGAATCGATGAATGAATGAATGAGTGAGTGAATCGATGAATGAATGAATGAGTGAGTGAATCGATGAATGAATGAATGAGTGAGTGAATCGATGAATGAATGAA